>JANHFX010028572.1:72803-125418 GCA_027560015.1 Chloroceryle amazona
TTGTTTTGTTTTTCTGTAAAAGGGCTTGTGCCTTGTTTTGTTTTTCTGTAAAAGGGCTTGTGCCTTGTTTTGTTTTTCTGTAAAAGGGCTTGTGCCTTCTGTGTTCACACGGCTGTTTGCTGAGGGCCGCAGTCTTTGGGCATTGAAGGGTTGTGTTATTGTTCGATACTACAAAAATACCACTACAGAATTGTTTAAAAAAGAGGAGATGGATTTACTATAGATTTGACACCTAAAAAAAGGAGACCAAGAAATCCATCAGTGAGAATATCTAATTGTAACATTTTTAGTTCTATAAACTAGAAAATCTTTGATACATTTGCATGTTGTAAATTAATTGGTAGAGGTAAACCCAAACTGACCTACATACATATTGTTTCTGCTTGCACATTTAGATTGTGGAATTGCTACTGTGAAGAATTTGTGGAGGCAGACCAATCTTCCACAATAAAGAATAATACATTTATCCAAAAATACCACTGATGAACTAGTCTTCTCTTTTTAGAATACACAATAGTACAAAAATATTGTGATGGATTATGTTAAGACTACAAAAAAAGAATACAAAAAAATGCAAAAGGAAAGAAAATAAAATATAATAATGGGCATGTATTCGTGTGTGTATGTACATACACAAATGTTGCATTGACATGTGCTTGTATACCATTTCAGTTGACATTTAATGTTAAATCAAGCTGTTTCATAAATGTTTGCAAGCAAAAAGAAAAATGTAAAGAAAATGTTAATTTCCTGGAGGAAGAGTTTGTTACCTAGGTTGACCGTTAGTTTAACTCGTCCTGCATCCAACTCTAAACGAAGGGTATCAGCAGATTCCCTTGAAGTAGTTGCCATTAAGATGCCATAAGCTCGCTGAGACCTGAACCGTAAAGAAACATCTTCGGCCTCCGTATGCATCACAACAGGAAGCTGTATTTTCATAAACATACTTCCATCATAACTTAAAATTGTTGCCTCTGAAAACACAGAGAAGAAAATATGTTATTAAAGAATTATAGTGTATTTGCTGAAACTGCTCAAAGAGATGGTGGTAAATGTGTATTCACTCTGTATGACACAGAAATATTACATATTGCACATCACTATCAATGCATAACACAAGCAAAGTTACGTTTATTTTTTCATCAGGTTTTGGTTTGGGTTTAAGTGGACATTTTGCTGCTTTGTAAAGAAAGTAAATTGATCCTTAATGAACGAGCCGTTTATGTATTCATCTTCAAGCAGACGGGTAAAAAAATCACACATAAAGAAATGCTAGACTAGGCCTGTACTACTCAAAATAGGTCAAAGCCAGTAAAAGATATTCATATAAACCTTACAGCCTCTTAAAAGGTCATGTCTGACTACCATCCTCCTAGATAATTACCTTAGGTTACTTCATATATAGGCCTATCAACACCTGCTAGTACTACCACAGTTACCATTATCATCCAGGTAGAAAAAAGATGATTGAAACAGGTATATCTCCCCAGCACAACTGCTTCATGACCACACTGACTGTGGTATGATAGAATAAAAAAATACACGTACAAACATTACAACAGCCTCAACCAGAGGATTGAGACTGGACTTGGCATATTGAGGGCAAGATCTTAAAGTCCCTGAGACAAGTAAATAAATGTCACTTTCAACATTATGGGAAACCGTCCTGGCAAATGGCTCTGGCACAGAGTGGTCATAGTCTGTTAGACCACAGAGCAACCAGCCGCAAGTCTTCTTTTTCCAGCCTTGAGGCTGGTAATGAGAAAGGTTGCAGAAAAACTGCTTTTCTACTCACAGAGAGGCACAGCAGTTCCTAGAAAGTAAAAGGACACATCTGTTTCTGAATCATATTAGGAAGTCTTTTTTTTGCAGGACAATCAAGCATTGCAGGCAGTGAACCACCACAGCCTTTGCAAACAGCTCTTAGGCTTATTGACAGTGGTACATCATGATGGAATAAGCAGCGAACAAGCAACATCCTTTACCCCAAGCCAATAGTTAGGGGGCAGAAATTCAGTAACATACAAAACTAATCATACTACGTAAGTAGTCCCACTACCTGAATGGCAAAATACGCTATCTACGTGTCCCTGACATTCTTTAACCCACTCCAGACCTCTCAGTCTTAGAAACAGTTGAAGTGTTAGATGACGACACCTAAAGAGGATGATACAGATTCTTTCTTAGAAAAAGAAATCCTGAGGACATCCCATTTCGCTAAAAAAATATATCAGATACCTGCCCAATAAAAGGCCAAAAATGCAATAAGCAGGCAGAGAAGACAACAGAGAACACCCATAGGAAACCTCTATGCTTCAGTCTGCTGTAGTACAATGGAGACACTTACCTACAACAAAGGTATATTGTGGTCCCACATGTAATAATATTTTAAAGGAGCTGATACTACTGATACTATGTCTAATCAGTATCACAACTAAAACAGTGTTAGAATTTTTTTTAAAACACCAAGATTTATGGCAGCTTTTCAAAACCATTTCCATTTCATATTTTGTATACTGTTAAAGACAGATACGCTTTTCAAGACTTCCAGCCTACCTGGTCCATGAAAGGACAAAATGTTCTCTAATTCTGCGAGCATATTGGAGGCAAAAATGATAGATAGTATGTTCTATTAATAATTTCAGACTTTCCCAATACCTATTTGAAGAAACTGGTTTGATGTCGTAAAAACAGGATTGCTAATAGAGACATGAAAGTCGTTATATCAGGTTACATGAATACAGGTTAGATGATTTCTACCCAAAAAAGTAATAATGCTTTCAGCATTTTGTAAACTTAATTTTTTTCTGGGAAACAGATGAAATACTTATTTCTCACCAGCCTGGTAAGAGATTTCAAGACAAAGAATTTTCAGTGGGAGGTGATTTGTGTTTTTTGATTGTTTGGTTTTGGGGCTGGGGGGAAGGTGTAGGTACAAGCAAGGGTTTAGAATTCATTCTTGTATTAGCTGTCTAGTTTGTGCATGAAAAGCTCCCAAGATCTTTATCAAGCTAAATACAATTTACAAATCCAGCATAAGGTTAAGTTACACACTAATGTAAGAGAAAAAAAAGGTATTTTATATTGTCTATTAAAAAAAAAAGTCACATTTGCAGTATTCAGGGTTTTCACTGAGAAAAATCAGATGTTATAGGATGAACAGTATTCAACAACACTAGTGGTCTCTTGCTTATAAATTATCTTATGATAATGTAAAATAAAGTTTTCAGAATCAACACTGGTATTGTTTGTCAGCTTTCCTATAATTATTCAGTCTTTTAGAAAATTACAGAAAAATGAGAGAAGGAACTGTCTTAATTTAATCAGAAATGACCTGTGAGTATTTAACATCATGGTGAACAGACCTGATGTGATTAGATACTCAATCCTCCTAAACCATACTGTGCCAGTTATTTTGGAAACAGATGTTCCAAGAACAGACCAAGGAGACTGAACAGAAGATCAAATGACTTAAAAGCTCTGGGGCAATGAGAAAACCCCCTCATGTCGACTAGCTCCTTTCAGTATGAAGTCAGAGGCTTTCTAAACACAAAGATATCACAGGAAAAAAAAATAAGACCAAAAAAAATGACCCTAAAATTGGCAGGAAGCAGGGATGATTTGACCAAAGATGATTTGGTCAGCCCTGAGAGCTGTAACTGACTATTGGAGATGCTATATATTCCTAAAATAAAAAATACAGCCATGTTCAGTTTACTCAGTTGAAATGTATGAGTCTGATGACACAAGTGTTGTTAGGAAAAAGTTTTGCTGTTATTAATGAGTTGCTGAATTAAGAAGGTTGAATGATATTTTGCCAACACTGTGTTCATCTAAGAATGGCAAGCTGTATTTTGCCATGTAAATCATCTATTCAACTCAGCGTATCTTTCACTTGACTCAGCATTGCTCTCAGCTCTGCAAATTTCCATGCTCTGTTGGCCTTTGCTGGACAGAAGGCATCTAATAGTACACATATGAGAGCTTTGACAGCCAAAGGAGTCCCTCTTCTCTTACTGATGTCTTTCTCTTCTTTTCTTTGCAGCAAAGCTTTATTAACGTATCATTATTTTTGGTGGCATACGTTAATAGAGAACTTTGTTTTTCAGAATGTAGAAAAAAAATCGGTTTTCAAGATGAAGTAAGAATGGCTTGTTTTGTTCAGAGTTTCTCAGAAATAGAGATTGCCTCAACTGTTTTACGGATTTCCTTCCATGCTGCAGTTACTTCAGCTGCCCAGAATGGATTGTTAATTTGCAAGGCCTGGACAGTAAAATGATGATCTTAATGAGGAGAGAGCGTGGGTTACACCAGTTTTACAGAAGGAACATTTTGGCTAAAAGTATGTATTAGCTTTTGCCCCTAACTTTTACTTTTTTCACTCTGGACCAACTAATTTCTAAGGGGTGTTTCATCTTTTTGAGATCTACACTGCTAACTGTCTTTTTTTATCTTGTCCAACTTCCTCTTAATTATTAGATTAAATGCTAAGAGATGACAAGTTTAGCTCAGAATATGCTATTCATTTAAAGAATCTGAGTCTCCATGACAGGGAATAATTATTTTGCTATCACTTCAGTGATGGAAGAATAGCAATGAAAATAAAGGTAGCAGAAAACCCATACAAAACATTACTGACAATTTTGCGGCAGCAAATAAATGCATGTAGTAGAGTTGTTAACAAGAAATAAATAGTAAGATATAATTCAGAGATGGATAAAATATCTTTTATACATTATTTCTTTGATATTTTTCTAAACCTGACCATTAAAACCCCTTGCTGCTTCTGTACTAGAAACCAACCAACACACACAAATGAACCAAAACCACCAACCCCAAAAATACTGAAGGGTTCACTTCCCCTCTCCATTCATTTCTTAAATTTGTTTCTCATTAAAATCTCCAGGACTGCATACTCTTCCTTCCAATAGATGTACTACTTCAATCAGATCCATGCCTATCATCAAGGATGTACAGACTTGTACTGATATGAGAGGAGATTCAGGACTACAATTTTCACGCAGGCTGGGATTAGCTAACATGCTGAAGAGTCTGAGGCACCTACTTTTCCAGAAACTTTACTACACTTGTTTCTACCCTCAGAAACACTCGACTGGATATTTATGGGGAGAAACAGAATTTTCCAAATAGATGCTATTCTTCAATTCACAGCTTATTTAAAGTGAAAGAAGTATGGACTAGGAATTTGAATTTCAGTGACCTTCGTCATAGGTTTTTGCAGTCAAGTTTGTGTTGGTTTTAACAACATGAGGCTTGGTAAGGAAGGGTGCTTACTGCATGTATTTAAATAAATAAAACAGAATCTTGTTTCCTCTGGACCCCTTGTAGTGCCTCTAAAGTCCCAAAGACACAATTACTGTTTTTTTCCTGCTTTTTCAATTTCCAAGTGTCTGCATTAATACGAGGCCTATATTGCAGCCTATAAAGTCATGCATCTGCTGTCTCTGAAATCACACAAAAAATTTGCCCAGAACGTTATGGATGATACAGTGCAAAGCCATCCCAAGTAGTATGTGAACAATCCGTAGCATCAGTAGTCAAGTATTTGGGGCTGGTCTCTGATCCTGTTTTATTTAGCAAGGTAAGTAGAGGAATAATATCCTGCTCTGAAAACACACAGTGATACATACAACTTACTCATATATATTTTATCTGTTTTACTCATGTAAATTGTATATATATTATAGAAATGGGTACTGTTTCAAATTTGAACTTCTAGTTTTTGTTCTATTCACAGGTGTACACTCAGCTAAGCACAGTTTTCATGTTTTCTATGGCAGCTACTTCAGTCCACCTGGGCCTGAGCCTGCAGCTTTTGTAAAACATGAGGAACATTTCTATCAATCTGAGGGAAACAATTCTCGATATGCAACTAGATACGTGAACAGACGTTGAAATGATTCCTTACAATTTCTACACTGATATTTCAGGACCAAGGTCCTAAGCCACACTGTAAAATTGCTAGAACTTCAACACACAAGAGCAATTAGTTAATTTAACTAATTTCAGAGAAGGAATTACTGTTATATTTTGAAGGCATGATTCTTCATACCATCTACCATCATATCACTTGTATTTTCTCTTTTTTTAACTTTAAAGCATCTACAGATAATGCAAGGAATGAAAGCTTTATTTCTTTAAAGTATCTGTGTGTGTGCGTGCACAATGTGGACATCTACACACACATTCTAATGTAAATATATTTTCTCCACAGAAATGCCACTTTGATAAATGTTTATTTGCATGCCTTTTTCTTATCACTGATGAATTTACTCTCTGTGCATTGTTCCTACCCATCCAGTCAAAAGTATACACCTGCAAAACACTTTGCTGAGAGGCGGTCACATATTATGATCTACAATCAAAGTAAGATAGGAAGCCAAATTATATTGCTGTGACATCTGTCCGTCCATCTGCTTTAGTTTCTGTAATCTACTAAAGCCAATCTACAGATTATACTGATGTTTAACCTTACTGAAAATTAAGAATAAAATCAAGAATAACTTGCAACAGGAAAAAAAACACACAGATATAGAAATATATTAACTTCAAGTATAATTAATCAAATATTAATTGAAATAAATTAAAATATAACTGAGTTGCATTACTTGTTTCTTGTGCACTGAAACTGACCAAAATTATTTTAGATACTGTATTGCATGTGATATGTGCACATATGTTAACACTCCTATTTTAGGGGACATAGCATGAAAACTAAATTGCAATCCTAAAAAGTAGCCACATGCTTTTGTTTACTGAAGATATCTTAAATCACTTAACATTAAATTAAGTATTCCAATTATTTAATCTCCAATATTTCATTCTACTGCTTTCTTTTCTTTGTGAAACTGTATTGTTTGTTGAAACGAACGTGTTCCTATTTTGTTTAAATTAGTTTGAACAATAATAATTGTGCTGCTCATATCACCAAATACAAAAGTTTATCAGTTACAGCAGAAGGGTAGCAGTTATAACAACTGTGTGTGGTAGGATGCCGACACATCGCTTTCAGAATCCCAGAAGCTATAATCTTATTAATGCGTAATCATTTGGGATATTAATATTACTGGAAAGAGGTCTCCTTTCAGTGTACTTTCCTTTGGAGAGGGATACCCAAGAGCAGGAAATGATCTCATACTGTCTGTCACACATATTTCTGTTGGACAAGAACCAAATATTGTAGAGAAGACATCACCACCATACCATACCACCATTCCCACTAGGAGAATGCACTAGGAAAATCAAGCTCTATATTGGAAGATGGTTGAAAATAAAACATGGGAAATTAAAAATGACATAGGTTTCTATAGAAAATAATATTACCTGTTAAATATATTTATGAGGAATAAATACTACAAGCTACAATGAACCCTGGTTCTAGGTTATTTGCAGATCTGCATGTGTTGTTCTAACACATGTTTCCTAGCTCTGAAGTTGAATAAATACAAATCCTATTTTTACTCCTACCATATGCAATAGCAGAATTTTGCCACAGGGTGGTACACCAGACATATTTAACTGAAGGCTTTTGTAATGCATCGGACAGCTCGGTTATGCCCTCTGCCAGGTTCACTCCATCAGTAACAGAACAATCTGGAGAGCTCAGAAAAACTGGCCATGAGCCAAAGGCAACTGTATTCAAAATATCTACCTGCAAATGCTAATAATATGATGGTATTAATTCTACATAAATGTACGTTCTCTATTAACATACAACTTAAATTGGGACTTATTTAAAAATACACTTTTGTTTAATCTTCCTGACTACAAAATTGAATCAAACTAGATGCAAGAAGAAACTGTACTGTAGCAATTGTGAGAAAAAAAAATAAAATACAGCTTCTGGCATTGAAACATTTCCTATTCCAATGAAAATTGAAAATAATTATAATTAAAAAAAAAAGATAAAAACCCCACCAAACCCCAAAATTTAAATATTAACTTTTGTAAGTTTTTTAATATTGTTTTCCTACTTACACTGGAAACTTTTATTAGAGTACTCTTGTCATTTTAAATAAATGACAGTTTTCCTCCTAGAAAATAAGCTCAACATATGCCGCCTTTGCCACTATCCAACTTTTCAATTAAATAAATGGGGCTTGTCAGCTTCACACTTACCTTTTCCAGGCAAGAGGAATATACTCACTGATTTAAGATAAGTAGAAACTATTTCCCTGGGTACTATGATCTTTCAAAAAAAAAGGTTAAGGAAGAAATAAAGATTCCTACACTATTTCTTTTGTTTTGACTCATGGTTGAAGTTCTGGCCATGGATTTAAGTGATACTGTGGAACTCAAATCAAATTTTAGTTACATAATGGTATTGACCTCAGTTTGAAACTGGAATGTGACCATTTAGTAATGGAAATAACTGAAATTACTTTCACAAAGCTTTTCAGAACTCAGCAGTGTATGATGAGACACAAAAGGAGACATTTTCTATGAGACATTCGGCAGTACTGACACTCTGTCATAGTCAACTAATACATCATACACCTTAGAAACTCCCATAAGATCCTTCCCATACAGTTCCTTCTTTCAGTCTAGAACAGGGCTCCATCCCACGTCAAGTGAAATCAAGGACACGCTTCCTGCCTCAGGAGAATTAGTGTTGTTTTACCATTTTTAATAATTGTGCATGACTCTAAGATAGAAATGCAGCCATCTCATGGAACCTACCTCTTTCACATGATCTGCCAAGGTACCCCGTACCAGAGCAATCACAAACATATCTGTTCCACCCATCCCTGCATACACCACTGTTTTTACAGGGGTTGCTAAGGCAAGGTTTTGCAGTTTCTCTCGAGCATGAGGGTTTTACTCCAGCTGTACTTTGGATTTCAGCCATCTGTCGAATATCTTTGCTTTGACCATCAATAAATAAATCTCTAATGCAGCCGACGTATCCATAATTGAGAAGTGCTGTCCACACCTCTGTTGGGAAGACGAGGCCTGCTTTATTTTCTGGTAAGCCTCCAAGATACAAGTCATCATCCAAGTCAAGGATTTCACTTTCCCCTGGTGCAGTGTATGGTGTTCGTAATGTGTTCACCGATATGGTCCCTGAGAAGAAAAGACAATAAAATACATGATTTTCAAGACATTTCAAATATTTTGGAACTACTGTTTTACTCATTAAACTGTGTGCCACATTAGCTTCTGGCAAATATGTGTAAATGAACCACAGGTATTCTATTTGTACAGGTGTACAATAATAGATACGCTTCATTATGTTAATTGCAATGTAGTACAAATAGCGTCAGGAAGTTCAGTGATGTAATAACATTTATGCGCAACACTGCATGGTCACAACATAACAAAAGAAGTCAAAATCACCTTAGCAATCTTGTAGGGGGAAAGCATTTCAGGGTTATTTTCAGAGATATCCTACTTGAGTGACAATGAAAAAAACCTCTTCCTTACCTCACATGTGCTTCAAAGCATTAAGGCTGAGGTTGTATTGGTAGGTTGCTACATGGGAGGCAAATCTGTGTCTTTGGTTTGGATCCAAAGACACACCATTTTACAAGACTCTCACCACTTTCAATGGGCTTTGGATGAGACTTTATTCTTTAAGTGCAGAAGGAAAATACTCACATTATCTGCCAGATAGGCAATCATTAACAAGATAGTGATGTGTTCCTAGAGGGAATATCAATGCCTCTGATACTTACCTCAGAATGCGTACATGTTACAAAGAGAGAAAGAGAGGATGCATGTAGAATCTCAGGAAATTGAAATATTTTTTTCCATTTCAGTTTTAAAAAGTAAGCAAACAAAATTAAGCTTAAAATAAAGTTCTGGTTCCACAAAGTGCTTGAACAAAAAAACCCTGTAATCAACTGTAAAGATCCTCTTTGTTGTACTTTTAAAAAGTAATGAGGTATCCAATTTTTACAATTTGACTAGGCAGAAACCCAGATTAAGTACATGGAATCACAGAAGGCATTTATGTCAAACAAATTTAATTTTATAACTTGAAAATAAATCTGCACATAGTTCATCACAAAAGTTACTCCTTACCACTCTGCATAGGTGACAAATGCAAGCAAAATCTAAATCAAATATTATATATGTCACTAGATTATTATAATGTACCAGCCACATTATGTAACACTGCTATCTGCTGGACACACTATTAAAAGTCTATTAATGATGACAAGACACTAAATAATCTCATTTACCACAATGTATTTAGCATACATACATAAAACTAATTGCAGAAGATAACACTGATTTTCAAAAATATTTCCACTCTGATGGGAGTGGTGCATGAAAATAATAAATTCAGAATTTTTATAGGATAACCAGTGATATAGGAGTTTTAAAGAGAAGCAGGTCAGAAAAAGATCATTCTCTCACTTGGACACATCCTAAAATTTAGGCTTCTCTTTTAGCAGTTTAAGAGTCTTGCAGGAACTGTATATTTTGTTGGTTGGTTGCTTTTTTTGGTTGGTTCTGTGTTTTTTTGGTGTTTTTGTTTGTTTGTTTGTTTTTTTGTTTGTTTCTTTTGTTGTGGTTTGTTTTTGTGTGTTTTTTGTTTGTTTGGGTTTTTGTTTTGCTTTGTGTTTCGGTTGGTTGTTTTGTTGTGGTTGTTTTAGTTTGGTTTTTTTTTTGTTCAGTAGGTTAACTTCAATGACATGGACAGAACGACAGTTTGGACCTTTAGTAAAAGCACTTTGGGATACAGGTCTCAGGAGATCCAACTCCCATGTATGGTTGAGATGTATAGATTTTACAAGGGCTGGATACTACTAATACAGTCTCCCTGGAACCAGAAGAGATCTAAAAAGATAAAACAAAGGTTTGCATAGCCTTTGTGCATCTTTATGAGAATGCTCAAAGAATGTCTGAAGATGTGGTCACTTTTCTCTTTTATGTATTATCAGAAATGCTTTCTGTGACAGCTGAATGAATAATCACACAGATGTAAAGTGAACTTCCAGCCTTAACTGTAAGAAATACACATGTTGAAGCAAGACCCTTTTTCCAAATGTCCATCTTTTTAAAACTAATAAGACTATTATATTTGGTAACTCTAAATATTTGTATTACTGCTCAGATTATTGAAGCAAAACCTGACACTCATATGGAACACTTGCTATATATTTGACAGGCATACAAGCATATGTATTTTGAGGTTTGATTTTATTAATCAGCTGCATCAAACAAGAATGCCTGTGAATGATCTGTTAAACCAAGACAGCAAACTTTTCTGAGAGCATCCTGGGTATCAAAGAGGACAGTTCAGAGGAAACAGATCATATTTTCTTTGAAAAAATTATTAAAGATGCTCTAAAACATAATTGTGCTCACAGTATTTCTTACTGCCCCCACCTGTTGCTGGCTTACTTAGGATCAAATGCCTTAAACCTATGTTGAAGCAGCGGTTTCAACCACGCTAGTTAAATCAGCTCCAGCCTCCAACCTCAAGCTCATGTGTTTACACAGTGCTGTTTTCTCCTAGACAAAGACACTTGTGTTTTTAAGCTATCCATGATGCTAGAAGGCATCTATGGCTCCATTTCTATTTTAAAAAAAAATAAAATAAATATATATATAACAACCAAGCCTTGATGGCTTTCAATGCACAGGAAAAAAAAACAAACAAACTGGTAAATCTCAGCCAGTATAGCTGTGATATTAACAAGATCATTCAACATACAAATTTTGCAAGCATGGAACATTGAGAAAGGGGAATAATAAAGGGAACTGCAGATCACCACTACACTCTAGTGACTGTGAATTATAGTTAAGTGATAGACTGAAGCAGCAAAATCTTTTTTCTGTACAGGAAGATCCTTTCTTCATAAAGGATTGCCCTGGAGAGACTTTAAGTATTATTAGGAATAAATATCAACAGCATCTTAAAGAAATGAACCTTTCCCCTGCCCAAGAAATGACACCATATAAAATGTTTCTTGGAAGAAGCCCTCTGAAATCTTAGCCTAATCTTACCATCTGATGACTATGGATAGAAAAACTTAACAGGCAGCAACTCTTCTGCACATCTTTTTTCATGTTTGGGAAGGCCATAGAGCAACTATTACGCAGCTGGCCTATCTTCAATTTACTGCTGGACTTATCCATGACACTTCAACTGACCTAGATAATGTGTGTATTATCCTTAATCAAACAACTGTGTTACCTTTATTTAATCCTTTTTGTTGAGAGCTACACCAAGTCAAATAGCACCTGCAGAAGATTTAAAGCTTTAATAACTCACTCTGGCTCAGCTGTTATATAGAAGCTTGACCAAAATATATATAATACTGTCTAGTAGAACAACTATGGCTATAATATAAATGGGCTTTAGTCTAGCTAATAAGAGAAAAACCATGCCTGGGCACCACAGTATGGTATGAGTTCCATGCCATCAGTTAACAATTTATCCTTGTTTCCAAGTGAACTTCTAAGAGCATGTCCAGGCAGCCATACAATCATCAATACCGTTAGCATCTAAATTACCCTTTATGTACTTCTGATAGGTAATGCAAATTTTACTTACTAATTGCTTTGTAAATGCAAGTGAAAAATATCCAAGAAAATTAAGGGGCAATGAAAGAAGACTTCCAAAATACATTTTTAAAAACATATGTTTTTTAAAATATGTGAAAATAAAACAGGAGCGGTCATACAATATGGGCTGGCAGAAAATAAATAATGGGTCTATAAGCACTTTTGGATTCATAGTGCATCCAGAGCTGTGACACAGACATACGAGTGTGCTGTTTCATCTAGCTATAATATTATTTTGTTTGTTTGTTTTGAGGACTTTTTGTTTGATTTGCATGCTGTTTTGTTTGTTTTTAAGCCTGTGATGTTTCTTGAGGGAAAGTTTTCAAGTTCTACCAAAACCATCTCATGTTGGACCTCATGTAAATATCAGGTGCTACCACAGAATCCAGGGATAGTAATACACAGCCTTTCGCTGGATTTCAGTCCTACTGTTTCTGGGAATTATAGTCAGATTAAAAGGAATTGTTCTGTCAATTCACCAACATGCTCCAATCCATTTTTATGTTTCTACTTATGAATGTGAAGAAACATCACTTTCCAGAGAAGCAGGAAGGAGGCAAGCTAATGGAGCATACCAATGTTGTACGCTTAGGAAAAGGTTAATCATTTGCCCTGTAAAGATAATGTAACCTCAACCCTTTTTACACCAGAATTGTAAAAATGATAGTGGAAAAAGAATGCACATCTTGTTCTACAAAATAATGTAAAGATAACAGAATATGAGGAAGCTGCAGAAGAGCATTGGTCTCAACAGAAAGAGAAAACGATAATCTTAAATTGTAACATCTCTGTAGCTAGAACCATCCTTTCAGTTCTGTTCTTTTTCTGCATAGCACCTAGCATAACAGCACCCATAACCAGATTAGTAATTAATTTATTTGAAAAGAGCAACACTGGCAATAATGTCCATCAGGAAACAAGTAACTTCCTTACAATGCTTTTTAATACTGAAAGTAGGAAATACTGTCTGTATTTCTACCAGAAGAAAAAAAAAAAAAAAGGAATGAAATGGGAAAAGGCTGGTAGCACTTGGCTTTTCCAGACAGAAGTAGAAAAAGGAGAGGACTGAAAGACAGTAAGGTGATCTATTTAGTCTGGGACTTCATGATCTAAATTCAGACTCTAAACCAGGTAGCAATTCTTATGTCCAAAAACTGGGCATAAATTTAAGGGTCCTATAATGACCTAAAGGTGCTCTGATTCTACAGCATTTCACCTGAGAGAAAAAAAAAAACAAAATTTAAATAGTAAGAATCATCTTTATGCACTGGAGGAATAGTGACAAAACAAATGAAATTATTATTTTTTTGGCAAGAATTATTGACTTAAAGGATAACCGATTAGGGTGCAGTTCTGTAAAAGGAAGTCAACACTAACATACATATGAGCAAAAGGGGAAATATATTGGGAGGTACGGAGAAGCCTATCATATCACTTCACTGAGCACTAGTAAGGTTTGCTTTGAACTCTTGAAAAAGATGCAGATCAACTGAGAAGACTGCAGAAGATGGCAATAAAAATGGTCAATAGCTACAGAACATAGACAAGGATAGGAAGCAGACGGGGTTTCTTAGTCTATGAAGAAAACTGGAGACTATCATAACAGCCTTTAAATCATAAAAAGTTGGGAGATAGGAGACAGGGAAAAAATGTGGTTCATTTTGTGCCTGCTGTGAACAAAAAAATTGCAAAATGGCTAGTTTTGCATACAGAAATATTTATCAGCGAGTACATGGCAAAGTTGTACAGCATCCACTGCTGGGGTAACTTGACATGTATCTGTCAAAACAGACACAAGTACATTATCACTACTTTTATTGGAGAGGTAGAACAAAGGACCTCTCAAGGTCACACCATCTCAACTTTTCTACGAGCTCATGAATAAAATGCAATACCCTAACAGGATCATTGGAGGACTTTTCCTTAGAATGCAAAATAAACCCATTATCTCAAACATGTAAACTATTAACATTTGTGGAAATATAAATATTTAAATCTGGCAGTTCCTAAAAGGTTGGAAAGATGGAGAACATGTGAAAAAAGAACTTGCAACAACAATGCAGATAGTGGAGATCAAAAAGCACTACTTACAGTGGATATGAATTATAGTTAAGTTCTAATTATATACTCGAGATAATTTCTGGTATTGTAGTTCAAAATGTCAGTGACTTCTTAAATGCTACTTACCTATGAATACATTCTGATACAGTCTATTTACACTACTATATGCAATTGGAAGCTGACAAGAAGAGTAAGTTCCTCTCCAATTTCACTGTCTAATGATGGTTTACAAAGTATAAATGGTGGTTTATTAAAAAAAACACTTGCATAGTTATCTGTCTATACGGTAAACAGTTTAACAAAATTTTAAACAAAACTTGAGCTTCAGAAAACAGTTATTAAACCTAACTGTACTGTTTTACAAGAAAAACTGGGAGCAAAAATTCTTACAACTGTTTCATGGTTGCCTTTTTTTAAGGTTTGAGTTTGTTGTTTTTTTCCAATTCTTTTACTGTAGAGTTGGCAATAGTGTTAAGACCAGAACAGAAAAGTATTTGCCTTAGATATGAGTTAATAAGCCTCTCCAGTCATATTCATTATCTCAGCAATTTACTTTTTCATAAGTCTGTGTATAAGAAACTAAAGCATATTTCAAACCTTGTCTCAATTCTGATCAGTTAAATATGAGGACTAACTCCAGCTAAAACTATTCCAATCTCTTTGTTTACCTTATATAGCCTATTTAGTTGCTTTTGATGCATGTAAAGCACATTCCCTTATTAAGAAATAGTGAAAAAAATCAGAGTAAGGTATTCTAAATACACTTTACATTTTGTCTGTTAAAGCATAATATACTAGTTGTGATGACAACTGTGACCATAACATACAGCCCATGGCCAACCCAAGGGCACATGTAAAGCAGTTATGAAGCTACTGTACTTCACAGGAATTCAGAATCACCACGAATACTGGAAAGGAATTCAGCTCACATGACAGTTGGTGCCAGGTTTTGTTCTTTATTGTATGCTTAGGAAAAAACCCACGTGGCTGGAGAACGTTGTGTTCCTTTTCCTCAGCTGCATACCTACCAAGAAAGATGGGCCAGTGGAGAAGGTACGAAATTTTTCTTTACTTAATACTGGGAAATAGGGTCACACCAAAGATACGCTTTTTAGGTAAGGAAGTGCTCAGAGTAGGTCTTACAGAAGAATAGGATTCTGGGGTGAAAAATTTCTATAAGAATAATAGATCAAAAGTTCCTTCAGCAAAATGAAATAAAAGGGCACTAGCTCTTCCCCTTTCCTCCTGTCTCCCAAAATGTGAAGAGATCAGCAGAATCACTAGTGAATAAGGCCTGGATAAGTAGAATTTAAAAATCATTCCTTGCATTTCCCCCACCACAATCCCAGATAGGCATTGGCCAGTAGTTTATAGAGTAGATGCTCCCTGTGACTGAGAGTCTGGAAGAGAGCACAGAAAGAAAAATAAATCAAGTACTTGCTGATCCAGCTAATACAAAAGTCAAGGAAATTAGCAAAGCTCCTTGAGAAATGTCACAGCTTTCTACTATCTGAGGGAACTGCTCTACATTGGATATGAAGGCTAGGGAGTAAAAGGTTGCAAGATGCCAGACTTCACTTAAACTAATCACAGGTTATTTGAGCTACTTATTAACAGGAGAATCTCTTCCTTTATACTTGATAGGTTAGGAAATATGTTGTCAGTAGTAGCAAGAACGTCTCAGAAAAAGAGAATTTATTTTTTTTTTCTTTTACATATTCAGTTAGACAAAAAATCTGAAGGTAAGCAAGGGAAAAGTGATCCCATTTATATGATTTCCAGTATGTTTGATTTTGGCTATGGAAAATAATGAAAAAGCTTCCTGGACTAGTAAAGTGGATATTATTATTCATGGAAAAAAGCATAATAGACCAATATGCATAAGTCACAAAGAATCTAAGCATAACACATCAGTACTTTGTTTCAATCAGAAGAAAATAAGAATATACCATTCATTGTTTATTTTAATTACTAGACAGATATTTTACTTGGTAAAATCTGACAGTCTAAGATACTACTCAGCCAATATTCTCATTAAGAAATATAACAGCATTGTTACTATTACTGGTCCTTCTACCATAAAGTCTTATTGTATGTATTAACATCACAGAAAGTCTTTGATGTCCAGTTCAGATTCCAGCTAAAATTTCAGTTTCTCAATCCATATGCCTACATATTTATTAAATATTGCTGGTGATAGTTCAATCTTTTAGGGAAAATATGGTCAGTTTTCAAGAATGACAAGGTAAATAAAATTCATCCTTCTTGATCACAGGCAATTCATCAGCTGGATTACATTTTATTTTACATATATATTTGATTATAATTTTACTTACAAATCATACACACCTGATGATCAGGACTGTGTATTTCTTCCTAAAATAAGTCCACATTCTTACTGACATCCATCAACAGTTTAAATAAAGTATGTCCTAAACTCTCATAATGGCACTTGTGAGCTACAGTGTTTGTGAAGCTATGAAAGAGCAGAATATATCTTCAAATGTAAAAAAATGCTATGTATTTATTTATTTTCTTTATAGTTGTGTTGACTTCAAATTCAAGAATAAAACTTTGCTTTCAGTGGAGTCCCACAGGCATGATAATGACAGGATTTACTGCCTCATATGGATCACTGAAACAGCACTTAAGAAGGAAGCCTGAAATGAAGATTGTAGTATAAATAATATAACCACTGGATATTCAATCACAACTGAGGGCTGAGAAGTTGTGTGTTTTGTTGTTTGGGTTTTCTGAGTTTTGTTTTCTTGGGGTTTTTGTAACCTTAAGGTAAGTAACTAAGCAACTGACGCATTATAATCAGAAAATCAAACTCTCTACAATTAGAATTTGAAGTCACATAGCATAGGAATCAAAATAATTATTTTTTACAATCCTAGGGCAGGTGGATCAGTTGAATTTGGTCTGACTTTCCACATGGTTATGACTGAAATCTTCAATTTAAACCTGCACCTAAGATTTGTTTGATCTGAAATCAGATTCCTGGGTAGTAAGAGAGTAAGCTATAAAACAAAAACTTTTGGAAGGTGAAATTTCAGAAAAAAGTTTTGTGATGCAAGTCATGGAAAAGGAGTCATCAGAAAGAGGAAAGTGGGGAGAAAAACCCCACAAAATCCTAAAAAAAGAAGTTTATGTTTTTCAGCACTAAATTTCAGAGTGTACGTGAACTTCAGAATGGATATTGGTATTAATCAGAAAATTCTTTGATGGACTGAATTACAGATGTGGTACATCCCCCTCCCCTGTTTTGTCCCCCGTGTTGTCCCATATTCCTTCACCCCCACGCCCCTGCATCAGGAACGACTGGAAAGATATTCGATACCATAGAATAGATTTGTCCTTCAATTAATGGACATCAATTCTTAGCTGAAGTCAAGATACATACTCAAGATTAGATGCAGCAGAAACAGAAGGACAGTTTCATTAGATAAATGCATTTTATCCTGTAACAGATTTCATAAGCATTAGGAAGAGTTTAACAATTCTTTTCTGTGAGATTATTTGTCAAGTAAACTTCTACAGAACACAGCAAGTCACTTATCTTCGTTTCTGCTGATGCACGTTGTTAGCCATTTATTAGCATATCATTTCATTATGCTGAGATATGCTGACATGATTGGAAAGTCTGTGCCATTTCTGTGGGCCAACTATTCCCTATGTTGGAGATTACTTTCAGTAATTCTTTTTTGCTTTATTTTAATTCTTGAAACTTGCCACCTCAGCTATTTGTTGTAAGCAAGCACAGAGAGAGATTATTTCGTTTTGAAGTACACAGAACACTTACTTGCAAGATTAGGCACCTGATTACCCAATAAATGTTAACATAAGATATTTCACTCTGCAAATCATTGTATTTTGGTACCTGTCAGTAACGACTTATTACATTTCCATTATTTTTCAGATGATGCAAAACTCAAGTGGTGGGAACACAACATATATCCGATATTCTCTCAGATACAGCAAGAAAAATAATATTAAAAAAAAGGAAGTTTACCTGACCGTCCATCCCGTTGAAAATCCACATGGTACCATTCACCATCATTCACCTTCTTCTGCAAGGCTTTTATTTTTATAGTACCTGATCCCATGTCTAACAGCAGGTAGAGGTGGCCATCAAGCATCTCAATGGCAAAAAAGTCAACCTTCACCATCTGTGGGTGTTTGGCATCTTTTTGGTGCCTTGGTTTCCCATGACTGAAAAGAATCAGGCCATTTGGCTCAGTTGTACGAAAGTCAAATGATATTGAGCCTGTTTTCTTGGCATTCCACTTCGGCAAAGAGATGAAAGACTCTGGTGTTTCAAATGTTATTGGATCTAGGGTTGCAACATTCTCACATTTAAATGCTACAACCCCATGAATCTTCATTTTAGGATCTCCTTGCTTGGCAAGTCGAGATAACTCCAACCTGACATCGTTATTTTTATATACAACCTGCAAGCAAAGTAGAAAAGTTACTAAGAGGAATTTGACCATTTTAACCAAGCAGATGTAATCCTGAATAAGCATATTATTTAAAAAATAATAATGATGGCATAGGAATATGATAATTTACATACACACAAAATTAATTATTTTCATTAACTAATGATTTCATAATAATTTTCATGAAACCAAACAAAGTTGCTCAAGAAATATCCCTAGAGTTAATTCAAACAATCTGAAGGAATCCGCACAGAATTTACACCAGCAGTTGCAAATTAGCATGCATGGCCTTGATTGCTTAAAAGCCTTCTTTGCACAGCCATTCTATTACATTATATAAGTATTAGATTTCTTCTTTCTCTAACCGTTTGTCACTGTCTTAACACTTCTGTTCACGTCCAGAAAATGTACCAAGGTCAGATACTTTATAATTTAACATCTTTTCAGTTTGTCCTTGGAGCTGAGAAATAGTAGTATCCATGGTATTCATGAAGCTATAAAATAGGGAAACTAGTATCATACAGATCACACCAGATAAAAACAGGACAATCTTTGAGCTAGGGCAGTTGGATATAAAGTAAAACCACTTACATATTTTCCCTGACTGAAGACTTTTCTGATAAAAATGAAATACAATATTAGTTTTATTCCAGTTTACTCCCACAGAAAATATTCTTGCTTCAAATCACATATTTACTCTGCTTGTCATGAGATAACCACGTCCCAGGGTTCTAGTCCTTATGTGTATATTCTGAAATTGCTCCTATTGCTGTGTTGTCCAGGGTACAAAGGCTGTTTAAATGAAGCTCCCCAATAGCAAAGCTTTGCACAAGTATTGAATCAATATTTTTAAGTATTTAATAAATTATATACCACTGAAGGGTTGAATATGAACGCATGATCACAGAAGCTAAAACCTTACTCTGTTTCCAAGTTTAAGCCTACATTAGAAAGCAGTTTGGAGGAAAAGCAACAGGTCAGCAAATCCACATGCTTTGTGCTGAGGATTCTTCATCTCTTGATTCTATACCATTCAGGACTAGATCACTTCTGACTCCTGATGCAGTATTCCAAATCTGCAATGTAGTCTGAAGCTGTTCAGGGAACCAATCGCTGGTTTAGACCTTCCTTACATCACTAATAGAGATTAGAAAGCACTTACAGAGTGCTTAGGTTAGAATTTCTGGATTATTTTCCTCTGAAGCCTAGTTTGAACACAAATGAAGGTGCAAACTGAATTGACACACAGGAAGTGGAAGAGATGGGGGATGCACTGTACAAGTGTGCTACTGTTAGAAAAACAAAATACTAGTATACACACAGTCTAAGATGGCATGCCCTGTAAGTGATAGCTGATATTGAAAAATGGTGTTTAAAGGTAACAGGATACTAAAGAGATGATCAATAGATCAACAATTTTTTACTGTAAGAGCTGTGTTCTTTCAAATCATAGAATTATCCACCCAGCATCCCAAGACATGGCAAAATTATACTACTGCATTAAAAATGTGTCTTAAAAGCTTATAAGACTATATCTTAATTTTATTTCAAGGTTCAGTACAAATACTGTTGTTCCCACTGGAGCTGTGTCTCCAAAGAAAACAAATAAACCTCAGCAGAAATATTACTCTGACACAGAGCGGTAGATAATGTGTTGCCTTCTTTAAGCTAAGACATCAGAAGTGACTAGAATTGTACTAAATTCTAACCTTACAAAAAAAAAATCAATATTTGCATTTAACAAATACTTCTGTAACACCTCAGAGATCTGAGATCACACAAAGGAATTTAGAGGAATACTGGAGAATAAGCATATGTAAGCAACCTCCCATTGGGATGACTTTCTGTCTTCAGAGTGAAGAAAGCCACAAGGCAGAAGAATGCAGCAAGAAGCCAGTAGCCTGGCAGGCAGGATTATTTTGAGATATCTGGTCTCATGAAAGATTTCTATGACAAGAGGTATTTTGGACAGCTTCCACCTCATTTGAAGAGGTTACAGGGGGTAACCCTTCTAGAATAGGCTGAAAAGCATTAAAAAGAGGCTAGAAGATATGAGTTTAAGAAAAAAAATAGACTTTCATTATAATTAAATCATGCTGTTGACAATAAAAGTATTTAAGGCAACAAAGAACATGAGGATAAAATATTATTTAATTGCCTACTGACCAAAGGTAAGTACAACAACAATACAAATAAATGTACACAAATAATTTCTTGTTTATAACTAAATTCAAACTGTTCATTGTTCATCGATATTAATGGAAGATGGTTGACTGAATAATAAAATTAGTAGTTAACAGTCATGTCAGAAAAGCTGAGCAGACAAAAGGAGAGTTAAGCTTTCCTTGATGTCTAAACCAGCTCTATAGACTTTGAAGTCATTTGCCAGCTCAGAAACAATATTTTTTAATAAATATAGTTCAAGGACCTGATGGACAAAGAACAAACAGGATTACTGGCAATAATTTCCTCTAACTCATCACCAGGTCTTTAAGCAGCTTAATATATAACATATAAGGGAAAAATTGCTAAAGCACATTAGTAACAGTGGAAAATATTGGGAATATAATATCACCAATATTAAAATATTCTTAGACTCCCCAAATATTTCCTATGACAATTTTTTCTTCCATATTCCACAATTAAAACTATGTGGTCACTGAGATGTGAACAATCGCATCTTACTGCTTTCATTGTGTGGAAACAGAATAAAGTCTCTATTTATATTTTAGACTGTTTATGTTCTAAGTTTTAGGATGTTTATATTCTTTTAATCTTACGAAATTGAAAGTGAGGAACTAAATTATCAAGGATAATTAGTAAAACAGTAATATATGAAGCTTAACTGGAAACCATAAATGAAAAGAACAGTAAACTATTAACTGAACACAGCTGGCACTTGGAAGACCATTTCCTGGCTTTATGCTGAGATTCTAACACCTCTCCCTGTCCATGAATGATGTATTCAGCCATGAGTGAAGTACAGCAAAATGGAGAAAAGTATGTTCACAAAAAATAGCACTCATTAAATTTCAGGGAAAGAACTGTACAGTAATGAGGAATTTCACAACTAATATGTTTCATATCTCATTGAGGTATATGCTTCAGAATTGATAGCTTATAGAGTACAAATAATTTACTACTAATTTTCCAAAGAATCTGCCTGTTAATTCCCTTCCCCTTCTAAGTACATAAGGGCAAACACACTTTTAACAGGGCTTATATTATCCACTGCTATTTCCATCTAAGACATCTAAAATGTTCTTTAATGTTAGCTCCATACATTCTCCTTTCAGTAAAGACATGGATCCACAATAAGTCAACTGAAGGTTATTTACTCCCACACAACCTACCAGTCAGTATCCTTACATTGCTATGTGCCTTCCTAAACATCTATTGGGCTGGCCCTGGTAATAACTCACTTGCTCTCATACGTAAGCAACAACATCATCATTTTCCTGCACACAAAACCACCAGCCCCCAGGGAAGTGTATCATGCTATTAAAAGCACCTTGAATTTGTCTTCTATTCAATGTATTCTTTCCTCTTAATATTAAGTAAGGTTCAAGACCTCAGTTTTTAAAATATACAATTATCGTATTCTTGGAAACCACAAAAGGTCACCTCAACTCCCAAGAAAAAAGGAGCAGTTAGCAATTCCCTGCATAACTTGCAACCAAGCTATCCAAAGCAAGGAATAAATTTGTTTTCCAGGAGAGAAAGGATGGACCTATACATCATTTTACAATCCAGATATGACCTCCTTTTGTTACCACCTAGGCCAACCACAAAGCAACAGAACATACATCATCACAGCACTGAATCTTAACAAATAAATCCAACTAAGAGACAGTAAATATTAACTTAAGCTCAGCACTCTCTTTAACATGGTCTGTGGTCATCTTGGAGCACAAGCAAAATTAATTCATGCTTCTCAAAGATACATCATATATTTAGCTTACTGCAAGCCAGGATCCTAATATGCAATGACCTCTAGAAATATATTAAGAATTCACTGCAGATCTTGCCTGTAGTCATGGCAGATGACTTCAAGAACAAAAGAATGTAGCAGAGCAGCCAATGAAAGTATTAACATATTGGCAAACTACAAATGTATGAATGACTTTGAGAAAAAGTGAAGATGGGGAAACTACTGTTGATATTAGAGACTTATTCTAAATATAGAACAGTTCAAATATAAAATTAAAAAGTCAATATAATAAAAATATTAATATCAAAAAACCCATCAGTTCTTTCTACTGACTGTATCCCATGCAATTTAAAACCATGGAAGATGTGAAAGAATCTAGATTTCAAAACTACTTTCAATTCAAAGTGCAGCCTTTTCCACATCAAGGATTTCTTTTTGTATTTTCTACACCAAATACTATGAATGAAGAAATGGCATTACTCTTACATATTTCAGCATACTGACCAACTCCACTATCAAGAGCCTTTTGGTCACTGTGATTAAAAGCCTTTAAATTACTATGAAGCATTTATTTCAAATTACTTTATACTATTAAAACCAAATATGATCCTTAAAGAGCTAATCCTAACTTGCAGCATCCAGGTTTTCTTGAGAGTCAAAGGAGGTGAGGAAAAAGTACTTTTCTAAATAAATTCGAATTAATAGATTAATCTGGCTTCTAAATCTGTTAGAAAGAAATAAAATCATATAAATCTTTATGTTACCATAAAGCAGTATTTTCATGAAACCTGGATCACCTAGTGCAAATAATTGCAGTTATTTCTCTAAAACTAAGACTAGGATATAATCCAGAACGGTAGGTGCTGCTACCTTACTTTTATGCTGCACAGTGAAGTCAGCACACTAACTGACTGTTGTCAGAATCTGTAGCAATAGGACTTACAGTAAGCAAAGCCTGAGGCAGTTTTATCAGCCTGCTTTAACAACCACTAGAATTTCCATGCTCGTTGAGAACTATCTGGTGCATACAGCATCACATTCCCCAGAAATCAAAATGCTAAATTGACCACTGAGAGTTATCATGTAGTGATTATTTTAGTATTTGCTGAATGGTTTTGAATAAATCTACGAATGTCAGCTTCTCACAGGCGTTTGCTAATAAGCCTCAACTCATTTTTAAGGTCCAAAATTAAAATATCAAGGGACACAAACTACAGGCTATTTATGCAAAACTTAAGGAGCACTAGCTGAAATGTTTGCAATGGCGTGTATTTCTGAACACAACGCGAAAGCACACAGTATGAATGACAACAGCTATTCAAGCCTCTAGGATTACTCTACTTCAAAAAACCAGCTTTGTTTTCTGAAGACAGGGAATAGATTAGCAGGTATAATGAAAGCTCCATGGAAATAATTTATTTATCCTCAAATGAATAGGTTTTAATTTTCCTGGGGTGGATGTGTGGGTGGGTGGTGGGGGTAGTGTGGGCTATTTAGAATGGAGGTCATTTTGAGCACCAAAACAAAACTGAAATGTCTATAGAGTCCTACAGAATGGGAGGTAAACCTCAGGACACGGTTCCATGACATAAACACCTGGAGAAAACAATAGCACATGCATTTTGCTGCATTATTTTAAATCAATTACTATGGTCTGGGAAACTGCTCTGCAAGTTTCAGCTCAAATAGAAGCTGGACTTAGTGGAATTAGAAGAACAAGAAATCTCATATGATCAACTTCAGTGCCACAAAGTCCATGGAATATACATCTGGGAGTTTCACATTATCTTGCCTCTTCTTCCTGTCTACTCTGAGCAACCAAACACATGGAGTCGAAACAGAAAACACTCAACTCTCCGTACAGACTATTAAAATTTTACTTGGTTCTTCCATGGTGAGAGAAGAGGAAAGAAACCCACGTGAAGGGCTATTGATTGTTGAAATTAAAGGAGCACTGAATACTGCTTAAGTTATCCAAGAGGAAAAAAGAATATTTAATGCTTAGAAACATAAAATAGCTTATATTAGGTCTCCCTCCTCTCAGGACAGGGGCTTCTAAAAATTATGAAACGGACTTTTTCAAGGCTGACAAGGCTGTTTATATGGCATGATCAAATACTTTGTTCTACAGTTTATAGCTTTAGATAAAGCAAGCATATTTTAAAACCAGACATACTTGCCACAGACTACTTTGTTCTACAAGGTAGAAAGAAAAGAATCATTAGAATAATTTTTGCTATTAGAAGACAGGACCAGTAATCCAGGAACTTGTATTGCATCTGAATGCCTCACAGAGAACTTTTCTCCTTGCTTCTCTGCCAAATGGATACACATTTCCTCACAGGGTAGAAACTTGCATGAAGACTAAAGCTTGCATTACCAGTATCAGGTCTAGTAAAACTTCACCCAAACTCATATTTACACACATATTTCTTATTATAGGGTCATCCCCCTGCCCCTATTCATTTTAAGAAAAATGTCATCCACTATGACAAAGAGCGTGATATACTTCTAGACAGTACAGAGCACATTGGCCATTCAAATTTAAAAATGAAATGTACCCAATCTGGTCAAAAGTTACACTCAATAAAAGCTGGACTTGAACAATCCATATCTCAAGGTAAACATAAAAGTGTAATATACTATGCCAGGATAACACACTCAGCGAGTACTTTAATGTCACACTGAATGGCTAATTAGAGACAATAAATTTGTGATGTTTATTGTTTCTGTAACTAAGCAACATGACATTTTCTGCACTCATCTTTCTTAATGTTACAGGATATTGCATGTCATACGTTTTTAAAACTTCTGTTCACAGAAAACAGGTACAATGAACACAATTATACATTCTAATTAAATTTCTTAGTATATTCCCTGCAAATTCTAGGAAGGTAAATGAGTACCAAAAAAAAAAATAATGTAATTATATGGGATTCCACTATGAATTTAACAGCACATCTAAAGGTCTGCTGTAGACTACCTGACAACCACCATTGTCCTACCCCCAAACTATGTTAAAAGAAAGCAGAGCAAACCCAGAACAACCAATACTTCACAATTTGGCACAAAGAAGATACCTTATATACAGTTGTAGAAACTAATCCAGTACTAACAGAACCAGAGTAAAAGGTATATTATGAGCACTACAGGACAGTGTTTTGAGAAACTTTTTACTTGCCCTTCATTAGATGCACTGTGCAGTACTACAGAAATCACCTCATGCATCAGTCACCTATTTGCAGAATTAATACACGAGTGAGAGCTGACCTTCTAGGCAAACCATGCTTTTCTGCTGGAGTTTCGAATGCTGATCTCAGAACTGTTTGTTTCTTTTTTCCCACACTTTGACTACCTGAATAGAGACATCTGAAGTGGATGCCAGAGAATGTCTTTTTATGTTCTAAGTTACTGGCATATCATTTAATATGTTACATTAGCACAAATTAGAAAAAAAAAACCCACATTTTATTTTCCCTAACAACCTTGATAATGGGATTGTTATGTTTTTCACCCTGCTGTGGACACGAGTCTTTTGAAGATCTTTTTTCCCCCCTCTTCAATAGAGTATTTTGTTATTCTTTCTATGTCCTGCTGTCAGCTGTCGGACTGTTAAATGTTTCTGACTGTGGCTGCAATGCTTTCTATTTTTAAGAAATGTGTTCAAGTTTTCTTTCTGTGGTCTTTTTCTTTTTTTTTAGGATTGGTTGGTTTTGTGTGTTTTGGTTGTTTGTTTGGTTTTTTGTTTGTTTGGGTTTTGGGGTTTTTTTTGTTGTTTTTTAAACTTCCCATGGCAAAGTCTCATAGAAATTTCTTGGCAACATCTAAATTGCAGACTTTAGGAGCAACTTTGTTCCACAGAAGCTCAATTGGCTTCCAAACAGGACTAAAGCCTTTACCAACACAAGTCACAAAACAAAACCAAGAGGAATAAGAATCGCCAAAAGAAAAACAAAACGTATTATTTGTGTCAAAAGCAGCTTTGCATTAATATGTTATACAAAGTCTAAGGAAGAAAACCAAATATATGCTAACTCCAATGACTGTTTGGGAAAAGGGTTACAGGAGACTCAGTTCTTGTGTGGAATTTCAGCTTGTTCCTCCTCTTTCTTTCACAATACAGTAAAAGTTACTAAGATTAGTTCTGTAGAAAAGTCAGAAACATGCTATTTCCCCCATTTTTTTCCCATTCCTGTCCAAAATCAAGCACAGGAGCTCTCTAGGGACTGCAAGAAAGAGGCACTATAAACACAATAATTACCATTTCAGAATTCAAGCCTTATTTATTCAGTGTAACATTAATTATATGCTTATTTTTTCCAATCATTACCACTTCAAGCTTTAAATTCAAGATCAGAAAATATAGAAGTAATTTATGGGAAAAGGTAAAAATACTGTAAATGTAAAAATTAATGTTCTAAGCAATGTCTCAAGTGCATCTGAAAGCAATGTGGCATATGTAATTAAAAAATAACTACCGTTAATTAGACCAGGAGTCCTACGGGAAAAAGAAATGGAAGTGGTTACAAAAAAAGAGAAAAAGAAATGAGAAAGGCTGAAATGGACTCAACACAGAATCCCAGTCTAGGAGGTTAGTGATCTGAAGACAAACTGAAAAAAGCTTTTTTTTTAAAAAAAAATAAAAATTTACCAATATACATAACCCTGAAAGTCTGAAAATATTTCAACAATTTTATTTTTTTTTAATATTAAGCACATTTGAAAATACATTTTAAAACAACTGTAGGCTCCAATTAAATGCAGAGCATCAATTCTGCATATCCTTTGGTAAATGAAGGGTCACTAGCTTTCCTTTCTTCCTTCACCCTCTCCCATCAGTATATTAGTAGCTGCCAACTTACAGTTTTTAAGCTTACTACTTCTCCAGAATAATAAACACCCAACTGGCTTTTTCTTCCCTTTCTCTCTGTCTCTTGCATAGGGTACTCTTGCATCTCACTGAATAGCTAACTCTTGGCTGTGGGTGTTTCTGGCTACTTTCTGTTTTGGACTCATCTGCTTCATTTCCTGGCTTGAAAGAACCTTCTGTTCCACTAAGGAGAAAATAGCCCTCCAATCATAGACTGAAATTCCATGCTTATTGTATGAACTTGTGTGCACCCTCAGTCTAGATAGCATCCTTCCCTTTCAGCTCTGTTATCTGTTCACTGAAGTCAGCTACTTCTTGACAAACTATAGAAACTTTCATTCTCCCATTATGGAAGCCAACACAGTACCTAGCTAGGTTAGTAGCTCTCTGATTTCTCTTTACCGTATTAATATAGGGACAGTTTATGCAGTTGTTGGCTAAATCCTGCCCTACTATTATAGACAAATAGTTTAAAAACATTTAGTTTAAAACGTAGTTTTAAACTAAAAATAGTTTAAAAACTACTAATGGGTAGTTCCCACCCACTAACTACACTGCTAACTTTCACTGGTGGAGTGACTGACACATATTCTGGAAGATGTCAAGGAAGAGTCTTCCCTATCTTCACCTGAAATTTCTTATCAATCCTTATAATCCTTTTAACACATGCCATTTGCTTTCCAGTACTGCAGCTTCAGAAACCCTTTACATCAATGTTTTGAAACAATCTTTGCCTTCTTATATACCTGT
Organism: Chloroceryle amazona; assembly: GCA_027560015.1. NCBI lineage: Eukaryota > Metazoa > Chordata > Aves > Coraciiformes > Cerylidae > Chloroceryle > Chloroceryle amazona. The sequence continues at coordinate 101,401 of JANHFX010028572.1, forward strand.
GACAAAAGGAAGCTAAATTTTCTGTGGTACTTTTGGATGCAGTTATTACTGTAATTCCCACACAAGGTACATGGTATTGAACTGTCACATGTTTTTCAGAGGCAGCTTTTCCTTCATAATTTTTCAGTGATACAAAGGCTACTCAAGGCTACTAGGCAGTGTGCTCCTTTGCACTCCATTCTGTGCTTACATTTCTTTTTTAAACAACCTCCTTGAAAGGAGAGGGGAAAAAAAGCAAGAGTACTTGCACAGAGAAGAGGAAAAGAGGAGCTCTTCCACCTGAAACACTGATCTGTGTAGTGCACAACATGTATGTCTAAAAGCAATCCATAAATTTTCAAGAAAATAATTCATGAGATATTTCTAAGGCATCACTTTTATATTTAAAGCACATTTAACCACGGGCTACCTATGGGCCATATTAATGTTAATAACTTTTATTGAGGTTAAAGTTGTCCCTCAAAATACGCTTGCCGAACAAATCAACATTAATTATCATCATTATAATGACAAGGAACAGGGATGTATTATTTGGTTTTCAAGATGTGGCATTGTCTGATTCTGCTGGATGACCTCCAAGCCTGAGCCTTGTGTCAGCTGAGAACTGGTATCAGCTTAGTGATAAAGGAATTTCAGATAATAAAATTCCCTTTTGGGTATCTACCGAGTAAGAGGCCTCCAGCCTCAAGCAAAATCAATTCTTTTTAACAGATAATCAGTAAAAATGTATAATACTACAAAAACTTTGTTTAGTAACCTTTAAGAGAAGCTTGCTATCTAAAATGAACTACCAGCATTTATCTTTACACAAGCTTTTGCTGTTTAAACTAATACATGTGAAAAAAATATAAAATCTGCAAATACTATAGATTTCGTAAAATATTTTTGCTTATGTAAGCTTGTCTGTCACAATGAATAGACCTCACAGTGTTTATTTAGAAAATAGTTATGAAGAGTACTAATTCTTAGTCAAGAATAGACAGTGCAATTAAGCATTTCTCACTTCTCCATGTCATTGTGTACATCAATTGAATGCCTCAGCAATATTCTGACATTTATTTTCACCTTTAAATGGTCTGGGTTCTTTGTCTTTTTTCATTTCAAATAAACACTTCTACTTGAAGCTACCTTTTATATCAAGCATATTTTGAAATGTTTGGAAATATTACTTCAGAAAAGGGGGGGGGAATAGTCCTTTCCTCAAGCAAAAGTGTCAGACAAAAATGATTTTCTGACTATTTTTACTAAAGCACTGTATTGGGACTACATATATGGCATGCACTGAATTATGACTAATTTAAAAGCAAACAAACAAACAAACAAAAACAAAAACCCACAAACCCCCAAAAAAGTAAATGTTATACATGAAACCTAAAGAAAGGATTTAGGCAGCCACATCTATGCTAGTAAGTATTGCTTGTGTTCATCTCAATACAACTCCATTCAAAAAAAATTTTGCATAGAGTTGCATCATGCATTATGTTTGGAAAAATTTTGTCAAAATTATTTTCAAGATTCTGCTCTCTGTAGTGGGGTCTTAGTCCCACAGAAGCCGCTATTTACTGATAAGGACTGTGAGAAAGCCTAGTGTATAAAGACTGATTTAGAATGTTATCCAGGTGTGGATGAAGCCTAATAAATCTTTAATTCATTACGGAATAAAAGACAATACTGTAAAACTCAATGTGGTATGAGCCTCATTATTATTGTAACCCACAAAGTCAACAGATGTTTGTCTTTCTACAAAAAATTAATTCATAACAGTCTGAAAAAAAGTAGATTTGGAGACAGTATTTAGTAAGCAGAGAAAAAATACTGTGAAATTAGAAATCCTACTGTGTTTACCCATGTGATGTCAGCAGAAAACAGGTGGCTCATGAAGATGAAAGATACTAAAAGGCTAACAGGAAGCACACTGCTTTCAGAAACTGTAACATTAATAATTTGCTCTTTTAAAACCTGACCTGCTCTTGCTTTTTCCATTTATATTCAGTTCCTTTCTATAAAGGGTTCTTTCTGTATGTACAAGTGACGGATTTAGTTCTCAAGAAAAAAATTAAAAATGGGGATAGTGTTCAAAGAGTACATGGGGATATTCAGTATGTGCAGACACCCGTAGAAGACCTCACTCAATGCTCAAGTAGTGTTTTGAAAATATGGTCCTCTGACTAGAATCCAGGTGGATTTATATAAGAAAAGTTAATAACGGAATAGATGCATGTAACAACACTATGCAATTTCTTTAGTTCTCAGGGGAAAAAAAAAAAAAAAGAAAAATTAAAACAAGTTCTGGATTAATCAAGTTAAAATTACTTCCAAATTAAACTGTAAGAAGACTCTTTGAACAGCTGTTCCCTTTCTTTACTGCAAATTGTTTCATATCTAATTCAAGTTTTGAACTGTCTTTCAAAAAGTGAAAGAATATTTAAAAGAAAAAATCAGTACAAATGAAGATGCTGAGGATTGTAATTTTAAAATGTCTTTTTCTCCTGAAGTTCATTTTGACAGAATGTAGCTGACCTTGGAAAAAGCAAAACTTATAACCAGTTACCCACTGAATGCACTCTTTATAGGCATAACCTTATTATTTTTAATTTTGAAGATATCTGAGCTGTATTAAAAAAAAAAGCAAAAAAAACCCCACCACCAACAAAACCACTTCTTAAAGCAGATAGAGTTCTCATTTGATACCAAAATAAGCACAGGTTTTTTTAGACTGGTTACATATCTAGAGCTGCAAATACCTGGAAAACTGACTGTGTTTTTTTGAATTAAAGAATATACCCATTGGAATATACTAGCACACCAAGATATTTACATAATTTACTTAGCAAATGCTTTGTTTTTAAACATCAATTTTAATAGATTCTCAATGTGTTAAATATATACTAAATATATTTTTTATTAAAAACTAGAGAAAATATCAACCTGAACTTCATGCAAACATATTAACACAACTGTGAAAAAGTCAAACAGCAGCTGTATTTTTGGTTTGACAATTAGATGATACCAGGATCGGCTCAGTAAGGACATACAGATATTTATAATTTTACAAATTTTCCTTGGTAAAATGTTTTAAAGCATATATTTAATCACCAACATCTGAAAAGTAAAGAAGTAATTATTGGCTTCCTAGATGTCCAAGCTTAGAAAACACGCACTATCTAGATCACAAAGAAGCATCTCAGTCCTCAATAGCAATTCAGCATAGGAAATTGCCTGGAATAAGTCTTGGTAGTGAACAGCTATTTGTTTTGTGGTTTGTTGGTTGATTTTTTGTTGTTTTGGAGTTTTTTTGGGGTGTGTTTTTTTTTCCCTTATACAACTGTATTAAATTTATAGTGCAAACCCTGTATTTTAAGTAACTGGATGTTATAATTCACGTGTTAAAACCTGTCTAAATTTCAAAAAGAGCTGTAGAATACCATTTTCTAAACAAATATTCTATTCCAATGTTATGTCCTTAAAATCTAATATTAGAATACACTACTTTCTGAAAGAAATATAATGAGCACTATTTAATTTTCATTGTGGGCTGTTTTTTTGATTGGGGGGTATTTTTTTGGTTTGTTTGGGTTTATTTTTGTTTTGGGGGTGAGGGAAGCAGAAAGAACCCTCAAATTCTTTATTTACACTTTTATTTTTATTATTATTATTACCTAATAATTACATGCAGGGGTCTAGGAGAGAAGGGGGTTATTCAGCTTCAAAATCCTATCCAATCCTGCAAGCAACCATTAATATTACATTACTTCCAAAACATTAAGCAGAGTAAAAAAAAAAAAAAAAATCCGTTTACTTTCACTATTAGAATCCTGAGAAAACAAAGAAATTACAGCTGCAAGAACAAATCATCTGTAGCAATAAAAACAATTATAGTTAATCTGTTTTCTACCGAAGAAATGAAAGTAGTAGATTTTGTTTGCTTTTAATAGATTCAGCTGCTCTGGATCTGATAGATCCAGAAAAAGTAGGATAGCACAACCACTCTAACTAGTAAGTGACGTGTCACAAACACAGAAGTAATTTTACTCCTGTGAGCCATCTCCCACCTTGGAAGGCTTTTATTTGGTTTTAAAGTAGTAATCAGTATATTCAGAATACAGGATTCACTTGAATGCATACCTTAATTCTTCAGGGACAAAGTGTATGCTGGTTTAGATGTTTTCAAAAATTGCCTAAATAAAGCTAATAAAAGAAACTTTATTATAAGTTATATTTTTTGACTATTGATACGGAAACAGGCTATATAAAGCCAGGGGAAATCTGACTGCTTCATACTGTATATATGGACAAAAACATCATTCAGACGGACAACTTAGGTATGAACTTAAATGCAAAGTTTACAACCAGCACAATTCAGTGTTATTTTACAGTAATGAAAACTTTTCTGTTCAGCTTGGTGAAGTTTTTGTATGTTCCTGAAAGCAAATAGAGTCTCAACTGAAAAAGCACAGAACAGACCAGCCAACTACTGGAAACTGAAGTATCATACTACCAGTGGTAAATGAGTACATCCTGTAAGCAGAGGTTGTAAGGACCTAGAAGTTGACATCTAAGTGTTCCTACTGGCCAATTTTACCAAAAGAAAATTGGATTCTTCTTGATGCCCTATAGCAATATGTTTTCTCAGAACTTTTTGTTGTTACCTATTAGCATAACACATCACCCAATAGCTGTCACTAATACAAGGTATTACTAGTTAACGTGGAAGAGATGCCAGAGATGTAGTCCAAATACTTGCTACAGTTTTGCATTAAATGATCTTATAAAGATTAATATTTCCAGTAAGGGGAAGAGAATCTTGACTAAAGAAATTGAGAATGTAGGCAGCAAAAATTCAAACACATTGCTTTCAAGGTTTGCAGCTTTATAATGTCCAGAACAACGACATTTCAAAAATCTCTGTGATTCTGAAGGAACAATACTCAACAATGTCTTCCTGACAGGTTCTGGCAAATTTTTGTCAGTTTATTGGCTGGCTCTTGAAATCCAATCTGCACTTTACCATCTTTTTTTATTTGCCTTATCTCACATAGATCAAAATATTTAATTTTTATTAAATATAGTAATTGACAAAAAATAAAAAAGTATTTTCTTTTCAAACGCTCTTTGAGCAGCTTTTATTTTATCTTGCATATTTCCATTTTAGTCCTGATGTTGCTGAGTTATGCTGAATATTTAATTTATGCTAACATGTCATTTATTTTTTCCCCTCATCTATATAGGTATGAATATTTATGAACGCAGCAGTAGCTGACCTGCACCTTGTATCATCTGAAAAACATATGCACACTGGGCACATGGGATGAGAAGGGAGGAAGAATAAAATTTGGTTTTCCATCTTTTGAACACAAAATAGGCTCTATCCATAAGAATTGCCTCAATGAAAAAGAATGTGCTTTTCCTTATGGTAATTATTTTAAGCATCCCATCTATAGGCTCAGGAAACTCTCTCAGTCATTTCCAGGTTCTGGCATCTCTGCATGGACATACTAAAAAGAAGAGAGGGAAACAGAACACGGAAACAAATAGGCACACAGTCACAGTGATTAATCAATGGTGTTGCTTAAATCCACATCAAGGGACCAAAACATCTCCATGGGAACCTTTAATTTCTTCCTCTTAATTATTTCTTGAAAATGAAAGGATTAATAGCTAATCAATAACTCAGTGAACATCACTTCCAAACTCCACAGCAAGAGACATACATCAGAAGTTTATGAATACCAAGAATGAAATAGGTGTTCTTCCTGAGGCTATTTCAAAAGGTAAATAAATATTCAGAACATCTTATGCACTGGAGAAGAATTAGTTCTTGGAAAACTCCACAGCCTCCTTCAATTGCTGCCAGCTTGTGCCTATGCAAAGTATACAGAAGACCTTGAAGAGATACTGTTAATATCTGGGAGAGACAGCACATTTTCCTGAAGGTCAGGTCCTTTAAGGAAATATACTCCTAAAACCTTGTATGCTTATTTCCTTTGGATCTTTTTAAGGTCTATATTTTTAAGTCAGTATTAATACACAGAACACTTACAAATCTTGAATGAAGAAATAAACAGATTAGGAGTAAAGGATGAAATCCAGGTCACAGGGAAATCACTGGGTCTATAAACTTCCAGAATTCTCTCCGAAAACACTCCACTTGCCAGAACACAAACATCTTATATTCTTCACACTCCCCTATTTTCACATCCACTTTAAAACAGTCTATTTCTCAAAAGTGTAATGAATAATGCATATAAAATACTATTATGGGATATTGATTTACTAAGTTTGTGATGAACACAAACTCACTATGATCCACTGAGTAGGATATGTGGGAAATGTCAGAACTTCTTTCAATGAGCAAAAATCTGTAACACAGCTCTAAATGATTCACAGAAATGACTTGTAGCAAATCTATTAAGTCTTTTAGCACCGCACTCTAAGAACAACATGTTTCCCCACAGAATAATAGCTTTTGCTTCTTTATACTTTTTACTCTGATGTATCTCGATGAAGACTGAGACAGGGCTTTTACCAATACCTCTGGGAAAGTGCTCCACTACATAATCTATTCTCACTGTCAATCATTTTTCCTAATACTCAATCTGAATTTTCACTTTAGTAATCTCATCACATTACTCCTCTTGTGCTTCTGTGCTTTAGCATTTATACTCTTCAAATATTTATAGTTATTGTTAAGGAGAAAACCAGACATTTTCCCTCAGCATATCAGTTTCTGTGCCTGAATGCTGTCAGTCTCCCTTGGAATGCTGTATTTCTTTGCACATTCCAAATAACTGTCAGAGAAATTACTGTTTGCTGTTGCTGGAAAAAATAACCCACACAGAAAACTCCTTCTCTCACTCCCCCCCCCGCCCCATGAATAACACTCAGTCTACTGCTGTTATGTTACCAGAAAGGCTTTATGGAACTAAGGTTACCAGTTAGGGAAAGTTAAGGAAAGCAGCCTATTATCAGCTAGATACTTTTTTTTTTTGGGGGGGAGACCCCTCATATATAATAATTTTGGATACTTAGTCCTAATCAGAAATGATTACTAACAAACATACTGTATTAGCAAAACACAACATATAAGTGTCCTGAAGGTCAGGTATGTTTTGATGATCTTTCCATTCTGATTTCAAATGCTTCAGAACAGATGCCTTTAAAAGGCAAAGAATCTTTCTTTCCCTCTTTCTCCTTTCCTCGTTATTGCCTCTCAACTTCATCAGGGGCCTAAACACAGAAAACCATACCCTGCACCTTTCACACTTCAGAGATCATTGTCTATCATGATACAGTTACCTCATTACACAGATTTAAATTCCTTTATGATAAGCAACACTTTTTCCTCTCCTAGTCTCTGTTCTCTTTATAGCCACACTTTAAGTACTAGAATACTATGATGAGGTCCCTGTCCAAGCCTTCTCTTCTCCAGGGGGAAAAAGAACCACCTGTCTTTCATAGTGCAAATCCTCCACATCCATTTTGAATTTTGCAGACCAGAACAGGGGACAGTACTCCAAGTGTGGCCTGACAAGTGCTGAGGAGAGTGGGATGATCACTACTTCTGCTATTAATATCCTTGTTGATGCAGCCCATGATCCAGTTTGCCTTTACTGCTGCAGTGGTGCACTACTGATGATTGGTGTCTATCAGGACCCCCCTATCTCTTTCAGCAAGGCTGCTCCCCAGACACACCGAACCCAGCCTGTACTGTGGTTCAATGCCGTCATCTACATCATTTATGAAGATGTTGCCCAGTATCAATCCCTGGGGGACCCCACCTGCGACATGCTGCCAGCCTGAGTAAAAAACATTGATTACCATCTATCTGTTGGCCAATTTCCTACCCATCTTACAGACCACCCACCCAGTCTGTCTTTCCAGTTTCTCTAGAAGACAGTGGGAACAGCATCCAAGGATTTACTGCAGCCCAGGTAAACAATATCCACTGTTTTGTTGCAGAAGGTAATCAGCTACTAGGTTTTGCTTCATTTCTGTTCTGCTTTCTGTACACTCCTATCCACCTCATTCAGGTTAATATTACTTTATATAAACTTCTGAAACATTTAAATCATCCCTGTAAAAAGTGTTTTGAAGATTACACATTTATGTACCTCCTACATTCATCACTGTCATGTTTGGTTTCATGTTTCTGGTACTCATACCCCCACACAGTTGAAGAGTTTTATGATTCTTGAGCTGAGATTTAACTTTATGAGTTTGAGCTTCCCCATTAAAGCTGCTTTAAATATTGACCTTTCATATAATGTACCTTAAGGACAACTGAGGTATTCCAAAGGTTCATCTATTTCTAACCAAGCTCTTATTTTTAAAACCTGTGAAAAACCACACTTTGTTATTTTATGAAAGTACACTGATATTCCTTCTGGATTTTTAACACTTTTTTCACTGCTTTTTACTCATCATAGTTATTTTCCATTTATCCTGAAACTTATAACTTTGCATTCCTTACTAACATAACTCATAAATTGCATTCCTTACTAACATGAACGCACTTTTTTGCCACTACTGATCTATTTCTCCTATTTTTCCCCTTCTCACTCACTTCCTTTCATATCAGCAAGAAACAGACTCAGGATGTCTCTTCTGGGATGCTTTGCTATCCATTTAGTGCATCTGACTTCCCTGCAATTTATGAATTTCCTATTAATTTGCTGAAGGTGCTATTCAAAAGAGATGTAGATAGTAAAAAAAAAATCTCCTGTGAGTATCCTTTGATACAAAGTATATCCAGAAGAGAGAATGTCTTCAGTACCACTTGAAATATTCCTGTGTTAGTATCTTTGTTTGTGGTACTTCATGGGAAAATTGAGTAGTGTCCTAGCATTGTAAATGTTTTAAGATACCATGCCAACCCCTTTACTTGTTCCATTTCCATTTGTCCTATATAAGTTGTCATACTAATTTATACTAATGTCTATTAAAAAAATTACCTCATTAAGTTCATCTGACCCCACTAATGGAGTCCACATATACTTTCCTCAGAAACTCACTCTTTCTGGGCATTTTCTGTGTGTGCAGCAATGGTGCTTCAGGGATCTTACCACTTTTTTCAGAATATCTCCACCTTCTCACTTTTACTGCAACAGTTAATGTATATGTCAAGTTAACTGAATTAAGTAACATTTCCCATACTGTATATTTCTTGGTTTCTTTAAGAACTACTTAAGAAGCAACGCAGGACTATCAGGACTAGAATTCAGGAAGCAAGTAACAAGCATACTCACAAGTTTTCATATTCATAGTATTAATTTATATTTATTTACTCTAATTAAGCTGAAAGATCTCAAAGTGCTATAGATGAACAAGAAATAATTGTGCCATTGAACACAGTCTGACCCTAGCTAGCCCCCAGCTGATGGGATTTTTTTGGAGGGGGAATTTGGTGGTGTTGTTTTTTTTGTTGTTGGTGTTTGTTTGGTGTTTTGGTTTTGTTTATTTTTGTTTGTGGTAGTGTGTTTTGGGTTTGTTTTTTTTTGCTAATCTGTTTGTTTTGGTTTTGTGCCTGTATTTTTTGTTTGGTTGGGTTTTTTTAAGGTAGTACAGTAAAAACAGCCCAATGACTGCTGTATTTGAGAAAAATTACTTCAGCTAAACCCAGTGACCTATTTTTTACAGGAAGCCATGTTAGGTTATCCTCATTCCTTGGAAACTGTGATAGTTTTGATTAATAGAAGATTACAGAATAGGGACAATCTCACAGACTGAGTGTCAAACTTTTGGTTAAGTTTAATACAGATATAAGTGGGTCAACATAACTACAGATGTCACCACACTTGCTTAATGTTAGCTGAATAAATCACTGCTGCCTACACAGAACCCCTGCATTCTTCTGCCAGTAACAACATAAGCTGCTGCTTCATAATATCTGTGGCTTCAGCCATCCAAGGACTTCACAGAATTTTGCAACCTGAAATTATCCTTGCGTATGATACACTGCATGTATCAGCAGAAAAAAAGCCATAGAGAATCAAGTATAACAAAGCCTTGCATCAGGAAACAGACTGCATCCAACATTCTGCAAAGGCACAAAAATTGTCCACGAGTGCCTTGCACAACAACATAACAATTACATATGGAAATTTCAAGGACAGTGTCCAGACATGCAGGTTTGAGACTCCTCATGACCATAATGTCTCCTTAAACATAAGCACCTCATTTATGAGCCACAAAAGAGACAATGATTAGTTGAGATGCTCTTTGAATGCACTGTGACGAAGGCAGCTTTGATTCTGCATTGCTGAGATCAGTGGAAGTTTCTCCATTTTCCTGAGTGGTGGCAGAGTCAACCCCAATAAAAAAAAAATAAAAAATCAAGTAATGCATTACAGAAATAATGTAAATAATATAATTTATACTAATGGAAGGCAGACAGATGATATAAGTCACGTTACTTTTATCAATAACAATGAATTATTCCTGGGCTTATAACCATAGAGCCTCTGCCTGTCCTCCACTAAAGCTCAGTCTACCAGCCATCAAGCAAATTTTCTTGCAAAGAATTCACTCATGTTAATACTAGATTCCCACATTTGTAACCAACCCACCTGTGAACTGTGTGAGCTATACAGATTTCTTTTTTTTTTTTTTTAATATGCAATAGGAGAAGCACTCTTTGAAAATCTAATATCCTTTAATTCAGACTTTCTGAAGTCTTCCTTACTGATTCTTGCAGGTGACTGGATGGGCACAATGTAAGTAGGCAACAGTAAAAACTACTCAATGCTAACATTCCACAGGTTCTGTAAAGGCCTGCAACTGAAAGACCAAATGGATAGAGGGACTTTGGGTTGGGTTTTGTTTGTTTGTTTTCCATGGGAAAACTACATCCCGTAACCTTTCACCTTTAAATTGTAAGTGACCATAGAAACACTAATGCATATAGAACCCTTTCATTCTATAGTATCACACCCCTTGGAGAAAGTGCTGAATCAGGAACTAAAATGGGACACGCTACAGATCTATAGCAAAGCCTCTATTTGTGCATTTGCTTTTTCATTACATTAAATACATCTATGGAATTACAAAAAAAAAATAGTTATACAGAGCAAGAATAAAGTTCTCTTGCTACTGTTTTTTATCTGTGTTGGGAAAAGCAACCCCAATCAATTACAACAAATGGTTATAGACAACAAAACAGGAGTTAACAAATACAGTTGGAGTACTTCCACTTCCAATAAACCAACACAGTAGAAAGTGAACAATTGATTTTTAGAGAACATCTACCTAGTCTTGAAAGAACTCTCTTTTTCATCCATTTGCAATGCTTTAGCTCTATCCACTTCATATTGAAAACAAATACACATATAGTCAGGTGTTTGATAACCAGAATCAATATTTTTCTAGTACCATCTCTGGTATATAGAAGCTTTGCAGAACTATTACTAACAAATAAACTGCATCAAAAACTCAGTTCTTGCTGGGGCATAAGTCTTTTGGAAGAGACTACTACTATAGGAAAACAGCTGTCACATCAGGTCATACTGCACATTATCAGTACAAACTTCACTATTTCCTGTAAAGCATGTATATTCCAGACTTGCACACTGTCCTGGTTTGGATGAAAACAGGACTAATTCTGTTCAGTGATTTTACTTTTCAGTTCGGTACTTCTAACTGACAGCACTTTCTGAAGTTAGGAGCATGTTTTTACAGACAGTGTTTGCTGCCAGCAGTGATAACAGCCCATGTTTAGAGTTACTACCAAGGATTGGTGCGCAGACCAAGGCCACTGCTGGATGGTGTGTACCCCACAGAGGGGTGCAGAAAGTAAAAGACCACACCTAGGAAGGAGTGGACAGGGCAGATGACCCCCAATTGACCAGCAAGGTATCCAGCCCTTAAACGGCATATTCGGTAGCAAGGATATATTCGGAAGCAAGCAGAGGGATAGAAAAGAGTCTTTGGGGCTTTTACTTGGGCTCTTCTCCCCTGTTGGACTGCTCCCCTGGAACATCCAAGGAGGACTCTGTCCATTCTGCCTTTGATCCTGTGTTCCTGAATCCGGTACCAGAATCCAGTTCCTGAACACAGCTCCCGTCTGCTGTGGCACCTGGTCTGGGACCCCCAGTGCCTGCTGTACAACATCAGTGGTGACGGTGATGTAATTACCATCAGGCGACTTGGGCTCGGTACTGGTTTTGTATATATTTGTACATATTCTATTTTATTATTATTATTCATCATTAAAGCTGTTCTAGCTTCCTTTTCTAATCACTAAGTCTCTCTCCCTTATTCCTTTTCTCTTCCCCTTTGGGGAGGAGGGGGGTTAACAGAGAGCGTCTGTTAGGTCTAAGGGGCTGCCCTGACTTCAAACCTCGACACGTACAAAGCATCCTCTATTTAAATAAAATTGTTAGTAATTATAAGTGGTGAACTTATTTCTTTCTATAGTATTTGTACAGGAATAGCAATGTTTGCATAAAACTAACTCTATGACAACTATCTAAATATCAAGAGAGATAATAAAACTCAGGAGGTCTAGTGTTCATATCAGAAGGATGACAGATTCAGTTGTACATCTACTCTGCATTTTGGACTATACCTTGTAACTTCTATGACAGTAATACATAGTCTAAACACCTACAATTGATAATTTTTTTAAAGGTAAATATTAAATAATTATGCTGTATATAATTATGCATGTACATGGAACTCTTACAAACACTTTCTATTCTGGTCTATTTTTATGATTTATTTTTTTTTTTAATAAGCTCTGACATTTTTCTTGAAAATTGCTCTTGCATTAAGCTTTATAAATCCATGAGAGAAAACCCTAGAAGTGGACAATTCCTTTGTCATTGGTCCATATCTAGCCAGCTATAAAGCATTAATCATTTGAAACTTAGACTGCTAAACTAGTAATTGAACAAACTTTCCACAGGCCCAACTCCATGCCACAGCTAAAAGATCAGCAGCGACAGCTTGCAGCAACAATGCCTGTAAGTTAATACTTTTGGAGGAAGAATTCAGGAAGGAAAAACCAACACCAAAGTCAAGTCAGCAATGCTGAAATACTTCCCTATGCCGTATTCTTCCTCACAAAGCCTCAGATTTCTCCTCCTTTCTCCTGCAGGTATTATATGGAAGTGGAGTTCCCCAGACATTGAGAATAGGAAAAGAATTCAAGTAAAAATTGAAGGACAATGAATAGTTTCTGCTGAAAGCCAAATTTCTTAGTATATTCTTTTGATACTCTACAGAAGCTTCTCCTGCAGCACTGGTAACAGCCTTTTCCTGCTATCAGCTATGTCTTTGAACCAACAGCAGGGAATGACCAAGTAATGATGCACAATTACAGTACGTTGTTGAGAGGAATGGTCCGTTATACTTGCACAGAATGCAATTTTTCTCACTTGTTTTCAAATATAAACAAAACACATCATTAAGAATGTTACATCTAAGACAACAAGAAAAAAATGTTATATCAGAAAATTTTGTTTAGGTTACCAAAAGAAATAACCCCAAATTGGCAAATTCAATGGGAAATTTAGTTTCTAAAGTAAGCTTTTTATTGCCATCCCACAAATGAAGTTGCCTTTTACAACTGTCACATAAATATACATTCATCCACTCCACAGATTGGATTTACATGGGAAACCGGTAAATTTGGCAGCTCACCTTCAGAGGTCTACCTTTCCATCCTCAATAAAGTTGCTTTTCATGAAAATTATTAGTGACATTAGTAGCATAGTCTGTGCCAAATATTAAATACATACAGCATACAGGACATTTAAGGACATAATCCCTACTACTCATTTGTGTACACAATTTACGGCATTGGATGGATATATGGCAGGATAGATATATCTATCTGGAAGGCAACTCTAATGTAGTCTGAGAAACTAACTGAGCTCTGCCTGTGTGAATGTAATATTCGTTTTGCATAATTAGCTACTGTTATGCTTTGCATATATATCTACGGAGAGCCATATGGTCATCAGATGAAGGTGTTATTGACAAAAATGTCACTGCTATGAAAAAGAACTGCCATGCTGTATTCTCTGTCTGTAAGAACTTGAACTACTTAACATTTGTTAACTTTTTAGGATGTGTTTGCAAATGCGCTCTTCACATAAACTTATGATCAATGAAAAGAAACATCTTTAAATCATATTATGAGACTCAAGCTGCCTTCACTGAAATAAACAACTCTATTTATTAGATAAAACTACATCTTTCTCTCCCTTCTAAATAGATATACAGTGAAATCATAACTAGGCCACCTTTAGAGCAAATTATTGCCAAAACCTAGAAGTTTGAACAGGAAAGCATTCAGATATTATTTCACTGTCTGCTAATAAAGCTTTTATTTCTCCCCCTCCAAGTAAGGAAGCCTTATGCCACACATAAATTTCATTTCAAGAATGTTGAAAAGCAGAATAATATGGCAGAGGCCCCTTGCTTTTGTTAACTTAAATCGGGAGTTACCCTGTGAGAGACAGAGTTTCACTGACACAAACCTAATTTTTATTAGTTACTACTTGCATTTTGGTATCACACTTATTATTCATTAGCTATGGATACAAATGTTATTAAAAAGCTTCAGACTAGATCCTCACATCTATTCCACTATATATTTAACGTTACTGAACTTTTTGTCGCTGGGTACACTGAAACCAATGAAGCACAATATATAGTTCCAATTAACAAAGGTGGTTTTTTTCCCTTTTATCATGGTAAAAAAAAAAAATGCTTCCAGTGTACTAGTTTACCCTGTCAAATAAATATTGCTGAAAAAGCCAGATACTCTTCATAGCACAACTCCCTCTTAAAAGTTGCTTAAAATCACCTTAGATTTCACTCTGTTAACTATGGAACAATGTAAAATGCACAAGAAAACCCAACTCTGAACATTTTAAATGAAACTATCCCTGGTGTCATATCTGCTCTATATGCCAAATTACTTTATCAGCAAATTCATAATTAATGCATCCATCAGCTGTAATGCACAAATCCCATGTACCTCTCTGCATTCTTTATGAATCAGACCTGTGTCACCTTTCTAATCAATCTGCTCTGCACAATAAGTTGAATGATGATAATAAACTGGCAACAAAAAAAAATACAAAACTCAGTGTCTCAGAATATATGAATTTCTTTATAAGCCAACAAAATATGCTAGAAGGCTTTTTAAAGGATTAGTCGCATCTGTAGAGTACAAACTAAAACACTTCCATATTTTCTGGTGGTTTATAATGAGTAAGAAAGCATTAAATGGGTAGATTTCACTACCATCTTTAAGATTAAATTTAGCAAGAAAAGCTAATTTGTATCAATCCCTATACAAAACTACTCTCTCCTAAATAGTGACTTTTCTTTGTAAAATTACATATTTCATAGTTTTGCTAGGGTTTTTTTAATGTATTTAAAAAAATCACACAATGTGTACTTCAACTTAATCTGATCTAAAAAAAACAACTGCTTTTATTTGTTATGCAGAATAAAATTACCATATTTCAAGTTATACGATATTTTAACAGGCATCTTCATGAACTGCCTCAAGAAAACTGTATTTCAGGTAGTTATAGCCCAAGTTGCTTCTAAAGAAACACAATTTTCAGACACATCACCCATGAGTTACCTCATTCCTCACCCTCACTAAGCTGCATGACATTAGAGGCATCTGATATAAAATACAGGTGTTGTGGTTTAGACAAAAAAATGACCATAAGAACCACTGCATTAATTCCATCTTTCATAATTTCAGTGATACTTCAATGTCACTCTAGATTAAAAATATTTTAGATCAAAACCTTTCACTGGAAAATGTTTTGACAGCAAAAGAAATTGAAGAGGTAAGTACAAATAAGCAAGAGATAAAAAAAAACCAAAGCAGTAAGAAACCAGCACAGAAATAGAAGGCAAGATAAGATTTTTAGGCAGGACAATCTTCTTGTCAGGTCTATAGACTACCACAGCTAAAGCTAACTCCCAGAAAAAAAGGGGGAGGAAGAAGAGAGATATAGCTCAAAAATGAGAAGCAGCAACATCTCGTGTTCAATTGGTTCCACCAACATTTCCAGCAAATGTCCCAATAACTGATCCAGAGGTCCCTTTCACAGATGGAGAGGGGCACAGACTGTAAGACAACTTGCTTTTCTGAATGCTAGCTTTTGAATTCTAATATCTTGTGGTTCACATAATCCCTGCACAATGACAGCAAATTAGTTCACAAATAAATGTGTGTAGTTCCATACCTTGGTACCACTTCCACTTATAACCTCACAAATCCACAGATCACGTGGGTAAAGAAAAGCTGCTACCATGTAAATATACTCCATGAAGCAAATAGCTATTACAGAAAAATTGTCAGATTTTGTCTTCTTTTAGAAGGAAAAATATAACACAGCTAACTTTCCTAAAATACTAAGTAAACAATGAAAAATATTACAGTACAGGAACAACAGAAATTAAATTCCTAGGTATGGCTTGTAACTATTTTCTACATAAATAGCAAGAGCATATATAAAAACAGTATATGTTCTAAAGAATACATACCTGTGATGTTTTGTCCATTCAAAAATATTAACACAAACAGGAAATATTTTTAAAAACTCAGACTAAAATTTTGACATGAATTCCACAGGAATCTGCTATCATTCTAACCACCAGTTGTTCCTGTGACATCATCAGCAATGTAGTATAATATTTTTTTAAAAAATTGCTTTGATCCTGGGAAGTCAGACAAACCCTCATTTGCATGACAAACTTTGTATGCATTTGAGTGTTCAAAATTTAACAGTAGAAGCCTGAAAAGCTTTTCACAGATTAAAAAAAAACAAACACAAAAACTACACAGAGACTCAAAAAGAAACAAAATCTTTCTTTACAGTCTAAAAACTTTCTTCAATATTTATTCAACAGTGTCAGACTGATTTGCTCTAAGAGGAAAAAATAAAAACACACACCAAAAACAAACAAACAAAAACCCCAAACAAACAAAAAAAACCAAAACAAAATGCAACAAACCACACCGCAAAAAAACCCACCACAACAAAATTGAAAACCCCTTCAGTTCAAGATCCAAACAGAAATCAGTGTCATTACTTCAGTAAATGGAACCTACCATTCACAGGTGTATTTTATTCTTCTTCTATAGCACTCTTTCACCTTCTGACACCTTTCAACAGCCAAGGAAAAAGACTCTAGAAACACATTACTCATACAGAAAAATGACCCTGTTCTGTTCCAATACCAATTCAGAAGGCTGATGCCATCCATTTCAATGGGTGGAATCTCAGTGTGACATATAAGAGTACTATACTTCAGACTACAAGAATTAAAAATGTTGAAATAGTGGTAATTTGTGAATATCATAGCTGATCCTCCCACCTCAATTCCAGAATTAGTGGGCAAAAGGGAGTAGAACAAACAAGCTTCAGAAGTTTATTTTACCTCTGAGGGGGGTTTGAGGGATATAAATTACAGATTCTGAACACTCTTTCTTAACAGAACTAAACACAAATTGCAACTGTTTCAAAGATTGTAATGAACCTACATTACCTACAGTGAACAAAGGAGAATGGAAAAACGATATTAGCAGGGACTATTACAAAACTGGAACTTGAAGCAAATGCAGACCATATGGTTTCAATATATCAAGTTAGATAAAATTTTAAGATATTACCTTTTATGTTCACCTATTATTTGGGAATGTTCCCACTGAAGTGTACAGTATTCTGCCTGTTCTTGTCACCACCACACCCCATAGTATCATCTGTATAATTCTGAGAAGATGGACATTTCTCACAGTGTCCCAGTGTAGATTTACTAGGCCAATGTCACTTTGCTTACATTTAACTTGAGGGTCATTTATTATTGACTTTATAATTGTTCATTGAGCCATTTATTTGACAGAAATCCAGTGGTTTTGCTTGGCACATTTCCTCTTCAATAATAAAAAAGCATAAATAACCAGAAGCAAATGTGGGCATGCGATATTAATATTATTGTTCTAGTTCCCCGGAGTACAAACAGAAATAATTCAAAAATAAAAGAGTTAAGATGTTAATTTAACAGGACTGAAGGTGTTGATGCATGTATCCAAGTGACCTCAGACGAGCTCAATCTATTTGTAAATTTAGCAGTGTTGTCTGGGAAAATTAAACTAGCCATTAAAAAAATAATTATGCAAAGATCTTCATTTGGAATAAAATAGATTATGATTTTATTTCAAATATGTGTTTAAAACTTATCTACTTAGTAATTGTAAAAATAAAATCCCAAGAGAAGAAATTTTGTATTTAACCTTATTAGAGTTTTCATCAAGGTAGTAGAAGATATACAAAGCTGCATTCGCATGTCTGTTCAGTCAGATCAGAGATGCTCAGCATTTTGTACAACTGATTTCTAATTGAGCGAATGTAGGTGTTATATGCAAATCTTAAAGATCCATTTTATTTCTTCATCCAAGACTAAGATGGAACTTGAAATATTCTAACTATATCAGATAGCGTATTAGCTGTTCAAATGTGATCCAATACTCTTGCAACAGGAGGAATGCAAGGCAGAACAACATGAATAAAAATGACATTGCGCAGAAATAAATATTTGACATCTCCATATTATATCTAACAAAGATGTAAATGAGATGCCTGACAGCTAGTAGCTTTCATTCACTAACACTAAGCAATTTCATAGGGATTTCCAATCACAGCTAGGTATGGTGAGCAGAAGTAAAATATAGTTCTATATTCATGTCAACTAAACATGGAGATATCTTTATTCCATTCAGGTTATTTTTGTTATATTAATATTTCATTCTAACATGTGGAATTATTTTATTAAATGGGGCCTGCTTGTAACAAGAGCTGTTCTTTTGCTCTCCAACAGTCATTCCTCATGGTAAAACCAGAAAAATCACAAGACCATTAATAATTTTATCTATCAAGAAGCATTTCACATACACAGTATTATTTCTTTTCTAGTTCATAGGTGGAGAAAATGCACCATCCCCTAAAAGCATGTATTACTGTAGGCATCTTAAAGCCTGAAAAAGCTTTCCCAGTATTTTAACCACTCAATCACCTCGAGTCAGAACATTTTGTATGCAACTACTTACAGCTATCCAAGAGAGAAATAATAGAGGAGGGTGAGTCTTAAAGCTTAATACTTAATACATGAAAGTCACCAGGCAACAGACAGAACCCATCCTGAATGAAAATTTCTCTGTCTTCAAGGTTTTGGCCATTAGATGTTCTTTTTTTCTAGCACTACTATATTAGCTTAGCAAATCTGATTTCCACACAGCACCATGGCTTCAGCAGGACAGACAGGCAGGCAGTCCCCTCTACAAAGAATAAGTTGGTGCTGAATGTACTCACCCAAAAAGGTATAACAGAAATTTTATGCTCCTGAAGAACCAAAACTGTCTCCATGTTCTTAAGACAGTATCACAGTTTCTGCCTATGCTTTATAATAAGTGCCTAGCACTAATCTGTGAAAAGCTAGCTTCTATGTGAAAGCCTACTGAATCACAGCTTTCGGAGCAGGAGAATGAAGGCACACAAAGTTTCTTAATTTCAGTCAAATGTACACATCAAGTAACAAGTTCTTCACACAAGTCAGAATTCAGATCTAAGCACTGAAACTTGTGTAATCACTCAGGAAAAAAATAGAACTTAAGTCAACATCTCTAGGCACCTTAATGGACAGAAACCAGTTGACCTGAAGATTTCAGGATTACAAGTTTGTACTTCAGTAGGACTTAATTAGCTACCATATTTTTAATATATTTGTAACAGGACTAAGGCTGTTATGAATGAAATACAAAGTAAAACGTGAGAGAACACAGCAGCAAAACTACTAGAACAAGAATTAAAAGAAAAGCCTGTACAGTTAATAAAGAATACTGTGAAACTGCTCCCAGCATACCATTCCCAGCTGAGAAAAAGCTGGTTTTGTCAAGACAGAAATGCCTGCGTCAGACAGGAGCAGTACACAGACCACTTTTCAGCAGAAGACTGCAATCTAACAACAGGAGGATGGTGACACAGTGGCAGTGTTACCACATGTGCCATTCATTTTTCTGCTTGGCAAAATAGACACGTTGCTCACATACCTTTCAAACAGAAAACAGGTAGGGGTTGCAGCTCACTGTTTAAGAGCTACAGAGACTAAAGTAAGAAAAACTCTAAAGCAGAAGTACCATTCCACTGTAACAACAGATGACTTATGAGTACAAAGAATCAGTCCAAAAAGTAGTTTGCCATTGCCAGAAAAGGGGGCCCAAGACATGTAGCGAGTACTCACATCCAGCATCTCCCTCAGTCTTTGCTCTGAACAGTTAAAATCCAGGCCAGATCGATTTGAAGTTCTGATTAATAATTTGATGACAGTGAGTGAGTGAATTAAATCTGTAAGAGTACAAGTATGGCCTGAGAAAATAATTTACTTAGATATTTTGCTTAAATAAATATTCACTTCTCCAAACACTTGCATAGTTTTGTTTAAATACTTGAACTCCTTTAATAGTTTTGACTACAAGCTAGCAAAGGCCTAGGGTAAGTCTATAACAGTAGAACTCCAATGTTTTAAACAGAAGCCAAATGGTTCTTCTAAAATAGCTAGCAGCTCTGTATTTCACTGAAATAGAACAGAAATCAAGAAAATTAAAATGTGATAAACATCATTGCAATAGAACATTAACATGCAAAAATCCATATTCTACTACCAGTAACATATTTTGTGATTTAAAGTTTTGAATCAGGCCTTCTCTCAGTTCCCCTCTGTTTGAAATATATATTGTTTTTAAATAAGTAGATTTCTATAAGCATTATTATAGAAAGAAGCACCATTATACACAAAAATCTGTTATTTATGAATTTGTGTTGTGCCCCAAGATGAGTGGCAGAGACTAGAGATGGAAAATAATAATTCCTAAGATCATTAGAACAGGAATTCTGTGATTCCCTTTCACTTATGACACATTCAGTGTTATGATGATTGCAAAGGTCTGATAAAGGGAATACAATACAATACCAGGTTTGAACAATGCTAGCAGAGGACATTAAATAAATGGAAATTATTAGAAAACAAGAATAGTCTTGTAGGAGAAGTTAAGATACGAATTATTTTAGGGGAAAAAACATGTAAAACTAGCTGTAATCATAAGAAAAAGCTTTGAAGGCCAAGGTATAAAACTTAATTTACAAAACTTAAGCTATAAAACTAATGACACAAGTATAGATGTTTGCACACAGCTCTGTCTACAAGCAGAGAATTTATAGAACACATTAGCATTTGAGGATGTAGCTGTAAACACCAGCAATGAATTCAAGGAGCAGCAGGCATTTTCATAGTGCTGGGAGTGGAGAGGGAATAAAGGCAACCTGGCTGCGCAGGTCACTGAGATTAATATAAAGTGCCATACATCCTTTAAGCCAAGCACTAAATCTCAATTTAGCAAGCCCTCACGTGCTTGTGGTTAATAGTTTAAGTTGTTGGAGTGTAGTATTTCAACAGTCTGCTTACAACTATTTCTTATTCTCATCAGTATAGATGGTGCCTCCCTACACTGTATTTTGGATAGATGCTGTTAAACAGTAACCTTAATATAATTACATTAAATCTTTAATAAGTAGATTTTTTTTTTATAAATCTATCATCACTATAAATAAAAGTGAATCTATGTCCTACTTACTGTTCCATATGTATGCAGAGATGTTAAATGTCAGAATATGACAGATATTTGTAAGCATGGTGTAAAAATGCACAAGAGCATGAAAATCTAGAGCCACAGTTCCTGACATTCTTGAGACTCCAAAGAATGCCCAAAAGGTGTACTGTCATATACAGGGATGACTTACATTTGTCTGTACCTAAAAGACTATCAGAGAGCCAAGATCAAAGATACGCAGCTAATTTAATAAATGAAGGACTGATATATGCCTTTTACAGCTCACAGAACTAGTCATAATTACTGTAAAAAGAAACATTTTGTCTACTAGCATTCCCTATTTTTTCCTACACTTTCTTGGGGGGTTGTCATTTCTTTCAAGTAATACTCATAACAATCAAGAAAACTTGTTTTCAAAAGCATCCCTCCCAGTTGTCATTTGTCTTTAAGCATGTTTATGAATAAAAAAAAAATGCTCTAAATTACCATATAACCACTCATTAAATCCAGAATGTTCTTTAGCAAAGTAATATTTCAAAGCATGTTTTCATTCTAGGCAAACAAATTACAGAAGTGGCATAACAACAAAACATGACCTTTTCAAAAAAGATGGATGAATTGAGAAATACCTTCCCCTACTTCCACATTTACTTCATACAGCTTCTCCAGATGAAGCAAGCACATTTTCCAACTGCAAATTAAGCACAATTGTGTCTATCTTCTCACTACAACTTTTTTTAATTCTGTACCAGTGATTTCTTTCTGAACATGTTACTGATATCACCTGAAAGACCTCCTGACCTTCAGTAATGAAGATACTAGTTGAATGAGTATCTTTACAAAGACACCTCCATCACAGTATTAGTAAAACTTAGCATTTTATCTGTTGTTCTCCTTGAACACTGAAATCATTCCTTATACAGTAACACATCAGCTTCCCTGGTTGTCTTGAAAACATAAGAGTTATTAATCTGTTGTCTCTCAATCTGGGTCTCCTGAGACACTCAGGAGAGGACCCTGAGCTCACAGATACCTAAGCAAAAGTTTGCCAGACATTTCCCAGGAGTCAGCTTGCAACAAATACTAAATACTATGATTTAGGTATCACATCTTTCCAGAGACCATATGTTTCTCATATGCAAAATAAATATCTGAGAGTAGAAAGAAAACAGAAAAGTGAGAAACAAAATTAGTAAACTAAAAATTGCATGGAATAAAGGAGCAAGATTAATAATTAATGGAAACAAAAAGAAACAGTATACCAGACAAGGCAGTACAGATGCAGAAATTGTCATTTTGGAGGCAGATGGAGGATGTCACAATTAGAACAGATGTAGAGAGCTGCTGATATCAAATTTGCATTAGAATTCGAGCATAAGTTTTTTTTTTCAAAAGTACAAGCTGTTTTCAGTGTGGAAAGCAGACAATAACCATAAAAATAAAAAAAAAAAAAAGAGTCCCAAATTTAAAAACAATACCAAGTCCATTCAGGAAAGAAAAAAAAAAGAGGAAGTTAGAAAATGACAGGTATAATGCTTATACTCTTATTTGAAAACATGCATCTTCACTAATCTTTAAATATTATATGAGAAAAATTCCCTCAAGTAGCTGCATTGAACGTACAGCATTAAAAAATAGTTTTAGCCAACAAGAACAGGAAATTTTATATTGTTTTGAGGTATTCTACTCAACATTTGAAATTTTTTTCAACATTTTAGCCTTTCTAGTTAGAAAGAAATGTTCTGCTCTGTCAGAACTTTCCACTGTTTTTGATAAAGCTCTGCTTCTGCTCAGTTTTAGGCAGTTCTATTCCACCTTTCAGAAACCGTTTCTTCCATCAAACAAAAAAAACACTAATTTTCATCAAGAGCCGCTCTGGAGGGATCCAGAAGAGAGTGTTTCAATACCTACATGCATAGTATAACTAAACACAGTATTGACATGCAAGCTACAGTAATTTAGAAAAGCAGAAAAGACATTCAGAGAAGAGATGACTATTCAGTTGCTGTGTCCTGACAATTCTAAACATGCAAGATCAGCCCTGGTTAGTACTTACAGTAGAAGTTGTCCTCTATTTACTCACTCCTACATAGCTGGTAAAAACGGGTGGAAAGGCAAAGATGTGACAAGAGCCAAATCACTTATTTCCCTGCCGCTGATTACCTATTGAAACATATCTTAATCTTACCATTTAGACTCAGGCTTTGTCCTCTCTCTGTCATCTTCCAACAGTCCTGGCTCACTGGGGAGGTCCCATATGGTTGGAAGTTGGCAAATATCACCCCAATCCATAAAAAAGGCTGCAAGGCTGACCCTGGTAACTACAGGCCTGTCAGCCTGACCTCGGTGCCTGGCAGAGTTATGGAGCAGATCATCCTGTG
>JANHFX010028572.1:125518-133018 GCA_027560015.1 Chloroceryle amazona
TGGAGGTTTTTAAAAAGAGACTGGACATGGCCCTTAGTGCCATGATATAGTAATTGGAGTTGGATCAGGGGTTGGACCTGATGATCTTGGAGGTCTTTTCCAACCCAATCTATTCTATGACTGTATGATTCTCTTAAGACCTGGAGAAGGTCAAACATAGGATTTATGTAAAAGTCTTTGTATTCATTCTGAGTGGTGATACACAACTTGAAAGAAACTAGTTTGGGTTTCAGGTCTGCACAGAGTATTCTAGCTTTCACTGCTTCACTGAATCAAAACTTCCCACTCAACTAAACATAAGTAATGCAAAATTTTGGTTTTAAATGAATACAAGTGATACAGATTGCAATTAACTTTTAAAACAGCCAATAAGCTGTTAGCCTTCATAAGCAAGATAAACGTGACTCCTGACTTCCAGATTTGAAATATTTAACAAACCTGCACGTATGCATTTTAATAATGCCATGTAATAGTGGTATCACATATCACCCTACCGGCAGTCTTGGAACTACCTATGTCACAGCTACAGTAGATCTACATGTACCTAAAAATTGGCAAAGATTTTCTTGCAACCTTTAGTTACATTTAGTTAGCCAGGCAACTTTGTTATCTAGTTAACTACAGTAAATCATGGTAATACTTTTGATAGATTTTTTTCTGTGCTCAGCTGATGACACCCATTGATCAAAAGCTTTTGAAGATGCAGTGAGAGCACTGGTTTTTGGCAGCTTTAGAGAATTTCAAACCCTCAGAGCATCAGACATTATTTACAACCTGTAATAGGGAAAAAAAATTGAAATATATTTGAAGGCTACTACAGTAACCTAATTAAATTAGGCCAACAATGTTTTTTTCCATGTCATCATTCCTTAAAATCGAAGTACCTCTCACCGATTCATAGAATCATAGAATCGTTTGGGTTGTGAGGTACCTTAAAGATCATCTAGTTCCAACTCTTCTACCATGGTCAGGGCCACCTTTCACTAGAAAAGGTTTGCTCACAGCTCCATCCAACCTGGCCACGAAGACTTTCACAGCCTCTCTGGACAACATGTTCCAGTGACTTATCGCACTCACAATGAAGAGCTACTTCCTTTTATCTCGTCTAAATCTATCCTCTTTCAGTTTAAAGCCATTGCCCCTTGCCCTATCACTACATGACCTCGTAAAAAGTCCCTCTCCAGCTTACTTTGTAGCCCCCCTTCAGGTACTAAAAGGCTGCTATAAGGTCTCCCTGGAGACTTCCCTTCTCCAGGCTGAATAACCCCAACTCTCTCATCCTGCCCACATAGGGGAAGTGTTCCAGACCTCTGATCTTCATGGCCTCCTCTGGACTCGCTTCAACAGGTCCATGTCCTTCTTATGTTGTGGGCCACAAAGCTGGGCACAGTACTCCAGGTGCGGTCTCACCAGAACAGAGGGGCAGAATTACCTTCTTCGACAGATAGTTTTCTGGGCTGCAAGTGCACATTACTATGTCATGTTGAGCTTCTTATCAACCAACACCCTCAGGTCCTTCTCCTCAGGGCTGCTCTCAATCCACGCTCTGCCCAGCTGGCATGTGTGCTTAAGATTGCCTCAACCCATGCACTGGACCTTCCACTTCGCCTTGTTGAACTTCATGACATTAGCATAGGCCCACCTCTCCAAGTCTGTCCACATCCCTCTGAATGGCATCCTTTCCCTCCAGGTGTCAACCACACCACACATCTTGGTGTTGTCAGATTTTCTGAGGGTGCACTGAACATGTCATCAAAAATGGTACGTATTTCTGGTCCCCATACTGACCCCTGAGGAACACCACTTGTCACTGGTCTCCACTCAGACAACAAGCCATTGACCACAACTCTAAGTGTGACCATCCGGCCAATTCCTTATCCACCGAGTAGTCTATTTATCAAATCCATGTCACTCCAATTTAGAGACAATTTAGTCCCCTTATTTTCAATGTGCCTTCACAGAGTTTCCAGGAGGATCCACTCCATAACCCTGATGGGCACAGAGGTGAGATTGACTGTTCCTGAGGTCTTCCTCTTTTTTCTTTTTAAAAACTAGGGTTATGTTTCCCCTTTTTCTGGTCTGTGGGAACTTCGCCAGACTGACATGACTTTTCAAATATGATGGATAATGACTTAGCCACTTCATCTGCCAGCTCCCTCAGGACCCACAGACCTCATAAGGTCCATGAACTTGTGCATCTTCAAGTTCCTTAGATGGTCTGAAAACTGATGGTCTCCTACAATGTGAGGTTCTTCATTCTGCCAGTCCCTTCCTTTGCCTTCTGCAACATGCCCAATGTGTCTAGAGCACTTCCCAGTGAAGACTGAGGAAAAAAAGTTGAGTATCTTGACCTTCTCCAAGTCTCTTGTTTCTTTTCAGAGGGTCCACATTTTCCCTAGTGTTCCGTTTATCATTGACATATCGATAGAAGCTTTTATTGTTGACAACCCTGGACAGATTTAATTCTGTCAGGGCGGTAGCTTTCCTAACCTGATCCCTGGAAGCTCAGAAAATTTTTCTATATTTTTCCCAGGCTACATGTCCTTGCTTCCACCATCTGTAGTCTTCCTTTTTGTGTTGGAGTTAGACCAGAAGCTCCTTGCAGGCCTCTTGGTAATTTTGTATGACTTTGTCTTTGTTGGAATGCATTGCTTCTTAGCTTGGGAGAAGTGATCCTTGAATATTCGCAATCTTTCTTGGGCCCCTCTTCCTTCCAGGGCCTTATCCTATTGTACTCTACCAAATAGCTGCCTGAAGAGGCCTCTCCTGCTCTTCAGATGTCCAGGGTAGGAAGCTTGCTGTGCACCCTCCTTACTGCCCTAAGGATCTTGAACTTCATATTCATTGCAGCCAAGGCTGCCCTTGAGGTTCCCCAGCATCCCCTCCTTGTTGGTGAGAACAAGGTCTAGAAGATCACCTCTTCTCATTGGCTACTCTATAACTTGGAGAAGGAAAGTTATCACCACCACATTCCAGGAACCTCTTGGATTGCTTATGCTCTGCTGTGATGTCTCTTCCACAGGTATCAGGGTGGTTGAAGTACCAGGGCTTGTCAATGTGAGGCTGCTCCTATCTGTCTATAGAGGGCCTCATCCATTTAGTCTTCCTAGTTGTGTGGCCTTTAGCAGACCTCTGTTGTAATGTCACAATTCTCACAATAACACATATGCTGATCTCCTCTGCCTCTGTCCACCAGTGTGAAAAAAAAAAAAGTAATCCATAAAAAGTCTCCAAGCCATAAGGGAGTTTGTACCTTCAAAGTTTCCTTTCCTAGATTAACTAAGCAAAGCTTTAGTGAAATACTGTTATTTTTAGACTAGATTTAATTTTCTGTATTCAGAAATAAAACTCCCAATCTCCAACACATTTGCCACCATCATTCTTATTTTCTGGTAATGCCAGAAGGCTAGTCATAATGGAGTTATCTAAAAAAAAAAAAAATAATCTCTGCAGCAAGGAGTTTAGAGTTTGTTCCTTATGCCTTTACTGTGCCAGTAAAGTGACTTGTGACTTTGGCACAGCACACAAACTACTAAATGTAGAATTAGCACTGTTCTAGATTCATATCCAATCTCAGAAAAAAAAGAGACAACTGCAGATTCTGCAGGTCTGCCAACACCACGGCAATGCTTGATAGCATGTGGTCTTGTTACATTGCTGAAGAAGCAAAGCCAAACACTTCAGTCTTGCATTTTGCTTGACTTTCAAAAATTTGTCAGCATGGATCACAGGAAAACAGACTTCCCTGAGAACCAGTGCTAACTTCCACATAGAAACATCTATTTCATTTTGCAATAGTTATCTGTATTACTGTCCCCAGTACAAATAAGTGAAAGTAAATGCTTAATTTGCATATATTCAGACCATTAAAAGAACATTTAGCAGATTGTTTACAACATAGTTAAGTTTTAGGAGTACACTCCTGGCAACATGAAGGAAAAACAGCATAAATCTTGTAAAATGCTACATTCCTCATTCTAGAAAATGGATAATTCAAGTCCTGAAATGTCTTGGAATGCTGTTTTTCAGCAAATTATTGTTTTATTAAGTGGATTAGTAGATTTAAAAAAACCAAACCAAAACAAAACAGAAAACAACCAACCAAACGAGCAACATACACCCACATCCTAAAGAGGTCCTACAGATAAAAATCTTATTTCAGACAAGATCTTATCAAAAAGCTGTCTTAGTGGTCATATCATACCTAAAAAGGGGATATATTGAAAAGACTCCAAAAGATATTCATGCTAGAGCAAGATAGGTCTTAATCATTCATACATTATCCAAGTGTGATGGATTGAAGCAAACTAAGGGAAAAAGTTTGGGGAATTAATTAAAAAATGGATATTTTGCATATGAAAGTGAGAACAATATTAGACATTACAGGATGAAAGAAAATGCTTTACAATACTGGTTGAAAATGACTGTTATTTAAATGAACAGAATTTTATTTTTTTATGTATAAACCACCATATATAAATAAAAGTTACAGACAACAAAAAAGAGTATTGCACTCTAGTGAAATATAGATTTCAGATTCTAATATATCATTTTCTCAGATCTCACTCTGTGATGGTATTGCTGTCAGAGGAAATGAAGGCAGGATGATTTTCCTGGAAAGATCCTTCAGTTTCCCAGACCAAAGCCCTCCAAAGAAATCCATTCACCTTTCCATTCACTAGGACAAATCTTTCCTCTTCAAACTCAGTTACAACTATACATCCCTTACAATCCCATTATAGCCTCCCAAAATTTGAATTCTCCCATCTTTCTAGTGCACGCTCCAAACTCATTCATCAACCACTTGCTCTCTATTCACTGTATCTCTCTCCTCCTTGTTCTGTGTCCATCTAGTGCTTAGTCCTATATTCCCTACTTCAGTCCTGCTCCAACATTCTGAACTGAAAGCAAAGTTACAATATTCCACATGGTGAGGTGACAAAGGAACAATTACCTTTGGCAGCTCCCAAAACAGTCACAACTCTGCTGCTGTCACCAAAGTCTTTGTAGTGATACATCTAGAACTTTGTTTTTTAAGTGGCAGTTTGGGAAATTATGATATTGATGGCTTATAGCCCAAATATTAGGTAGTTTGGGTAGAAGTGTAGATTGGTTTTGCCTTGAATTTGGAAGCATTGAACCAACACAACCCGTCAGTTTATAGTGAAGTCAATGCAACTGAGTGTTGATTTACTGTACAGATAAACAGTTGACCAAGATGTCTCACATTCACGTATCAAGTTCTTTAGGAACAGTTTGCACGTAACCTAGATGATGCATTGTCAGATGTGTACAAAATCCTCAAATGCTCTCCAGACATCCTTTCTGTGTAGAAAAAAAAAAATCTGGAGGCAAATCTGGACACATGGGAGATAAAGCTTAACACAGTCTGTATATGGCTATCAGTTTTGAGTACTATAGCATACTAAGTGTACCTTTTGTCTATATATCTCAGTTAAGAACATATTTTAAATTGACATGTTCGACCAGCTCATAGTAAGCAAGTAGATTATCTAGACAATTCATTGGTGTGGTGATGAGCATGAGGGGGTGGGTTGGTGGTGGGTGTTTGGGGTTTGTGGTTTTGGTTGGTTGGTTTTGGGTGGGTTTTTGTGTGTGTTTTTTGGTTGTTTTGGGTTTGGGGTTTTTGTTTGTTTTGGTTTTGTTTTGAGAATATTCATTGTGCTAGTTGAAATACTAGGGGTTTTAGAATAACATTTTAAAGTTGGTCTTTTAAATTACTGACATTAGGCTATAAATACTTTATGTTCCAAGTAATGCTAAATATGTGCAAGCTTGCAGGACAGGTGCTTTATTTAGTTTTGTTTAGCACTGAGCTAGAAAACAGATTTTACAGTGAATCCAATTGGATATCACTTTCTCAAGCATCAAGTAAACAAGCAGAAGGCCAAAAATAACAATAAAAGGCTTCAGTTCGGAGTGCATTCTGTTAGTCTTGTTCCTGAAATGCCATTTTTTTCATGTCACTTATGACTACTAGAATCAGTTGAGACCTTGCACAGAATATTAAAAAAAAAAATTTTAGACCAATTTCACACTAATTCAGGAAGGTGTGCTTCCTTGGATTTTTTTTTTCTGTATTTGCAATGAAATCATATAGAGAATACATGTAGTATTTTCAATATAGTAACAAACATTTCAGGCTGAGTGTTGAAAAAAGGTCAGGTCTAAGCAGTCGAGGTATCTTAAGTAGTAGTGGCATTGTTCCAACAACCAACAGAATCTTGAAAGTATAATGAACAATTTGAACAACGTGTTGGTATTTGAATGTTAAGGATACATTAGTCTTGGAAGCAGTTAAAAAAAAGCAAAATGTGTTTAAAAATTAAAGGAAAAAAGCAGGACATCTAAAAACACACACAGGATGAAAGAATTCCCTACTGGGAGAAATCCACATTTTTTCAAAGTAAGTCTAGAGAATGAGTAAACTAAGTCTGAAATCTAAGAAAAACCAAGGAAAGGACAAGAAGAATATTTGAAGGAAAGGGGAGAAATTGTTTTGTGGATTTGTCTAAATTTTCTAGTATGAAATCTGTCAATCTAAAACAAGTTGTTTGAAATCTAAGAATGTTGTAATTATGAAGTTGCAGTCTACTCTTTTATTCTGCCTTCTCGGTAGTTTCTCATTCCTGAACAACTGTGTAGAAAAAAACTTGTCTACTAAAAACTCTTCTTTAAAATTGTACTTCCTTCTCCTCCTATTTAAATTTATTGCATACCTTAGCACAAGCAATTTTTACTCAAAGGAAATAGTTCAGATGAAGTCAAGGAATGTACATCCACTAGTTTTTCTAAGTGTAAAATCAGCACCTTTATAACAGGAGCTTCTATCAGGAAAGATGGTTGTGAAAGTTCCAGCTTCAGCATGATCTGAGCTATCAGACAAATATTCTACATCTGTTTTTCTGACAAAAAACAGAAACAGCAAGCTAAGTGTAATACAAGCAACATTAGTATCAGTGTTCAAATAGCCTGTTATATTTAGACATTTGTGAGTTTTAAGTAGAGTAGAAATAGCACCATTAAGGTTCCTCAGGCTTTCATTATAATCTTTTGACCATGTTATAAATGTTGAAATCAAACATCAACTACCGAAGCTGAATATATTTTGAAAGTTTGCTCAGTAAAGAAGCCTACAATAAAGAGGAATAATGAAGATAATTTGACAACATTCTACATAAAGCAATTAGGAAATGTTTAACAGCTACAGCTTAAAGAGACCTTAATTTTTAACAGCAATCTAAACACAGGATCCAAAAAGGACCTTTTCCCTGTAATTTCTATATCTGCACTAGAAATTCTCCTGACAAATCTAAGGATCCCAGAAGTGATTTTTAACAAAAACACTATTACTCCTGAATAATCTCAGAGTACTATGTGCTTAAAAGTCTGACATGACCTACCTGCTCAGAACTGAATGTACGAAAGAGAAACAGTGTCCTTTAAAGCCCTGCACTACTACAAGATGGTGGTAACTGA
>JANHFX010028572.1:138018-148692 GCA_027560015.1 Chloroceryle amazona
AGCATTTACTCATAACAAAGTCAGTTATTCTTGTATCCATTGTACTGTTACCTGACGCAGATTCCTGGTTACTTTCACATCATGCCAGGCATTGTCATTAAATTTCCCATTCACAGGTTCCACCAGTGCTTCAAAGGCCCCTGAGCCCAAATTAATGACCAAGGAGACAGCTCCATTTTTCAGTGCCAGATTGACATAATCAGCCGATTTTCCTGTGTGAAGCATCAGTCCATTCCTCTGAAGTGTTTTAAACGACAGAGTTATTTCATCACTGCTACTCTGTATGGGATTCTGAGATAAATCATAGCAGAAGTATTCTGATCCCTTGAATGTTGCAATATATTCTTCTTTTCCTGACAAACAAAACAAGAGAAACAAACAAATAAGTTTTGTTTGTTAAAAGCAATACGCAGAAATTATTTTCATAGCTAATTCAACTGTATTACTGTAAGCACTGTATCAAAGAGTAATTTATTTAAAACAAGAAAGAAGATAACTAAGACTTACTGTGAACACATTTTAAACTATTTTCTTACAGAATTTTTATGGGCTTGATTAAACTGAGAAAATATTTTGCATTGGCAATTGTATCGTTTAAGCAGTGTGATCTAGAACATATCTAAGCACGTAACATTTAGAAGAATGTGTAAAGCAAAGCATTATTCCAGTCAAACCCCAGATTTTTCATTTGAAACTCTCGCTAAAATCATGGCATCTCAAAAAGAATCAATAACTTTGATACTTCCAAGTGCTTTGACCTACAGTCTTAAATAAACCAAAACTACAAACCATTAATCTAAGAATACCTCATTCAAATCTGCACAAGCACCACACTGGAGAGCAAGTTAACATGCATCAGCAAGCAAATAGTTTGTTTTTTTTGTTTTTTTGTTTTTTTTTTCCAGGATGTACATTTGCTAGCTAGTATATGCCGCAGAGGTTATTTTCTTAGTTCATCCTGAAGGTAACTATGAAACACAAACAGCAGAATTCTCATCAGAAAAGCAAATATAGCATACATGTAGATTATGCTTGTCCCTTAAATCCTACAGATGAACACATACTGACTTTACACCACATGCATACAGGGTTTAGAGCTATATTGTCAGGATTTTTGTTTAGATAGTAAGTGCTAATAAAATTTCAATGAAAACCCATACTTATTACTGCATTGTAAGGATGAAGGTATGAAAACCTTATGAATAAACTCAGTCTCCAGAACACAGCTACATACATTAATCTATGATACCATCAGCACAAAACCCAAGCATATGTATAGGGGTATAGATAAGGGAAATAACAAACATGAATTTAAGAGACCAGTGAATGACAAAACATGCAAAAAGCAGATATGAGAAGACCTGTTTTTCCCTAGTATGTGTTGAAAGCATCTCTCAAAACACAAAGAAAACCAAATAAAAATCCCCAGTCTCCAGTTTCAGATTAAGCAATGTTCCTCCATTACAACAAGCAGTTGACCACACTCAGCACGCAAATTGCTTCCTGTATCAACCACTCATCATACACAACAAATCAGCAGTAGGAGTTCAGCATCATCATAATGTGCTATATCCTAACCAGACTTCTACAGAATTGTAATATCTAGATAGGCAGTACCTCCACGGACAAACTAAATCACCTTTCTAGAGGGAAACTCATAAACAGATAGTCAGGTTTATGACAGTGATTCATGGTGAGAAAAGCTCCAAAACAACTACTGCCTCACCCTCCCAATTTCAGAACGAGCGTCTTGATTTTTTTCTAACAGAGAACTCCATTCTGGAAAAATTACATTTTGAGATGTTTGACTAATGCTTACTACAGAGTTAAAAGCAGCTGAAATTCAGTCTGGCATTTATCACCAGACCAGTTCCATCCAGCATTAATTTTTGATGCTTAGAACACATTTTATCCTTTGTTGAACTTGACTGAGGTATGAGCTAGATTCTACATGCATGACTGAGACCAAAAATTAGCCTGTTTTATCTGTCCAAGCATTTTTTTTTTTACCTTTGAGGTTACCAATAGAGAAGCAAGAAAACACCTATATATCCTGCATATAACCCTTCCTAGCCTATCAGGAACAGAAAGAAGGTCAAGAGAGACTGCAGCTTGCACTAAAGGACACACAGGAAGTGCTGGTCCCATTCTCCAGGTTTTAAACATTCCAAATCAGTCCTGCATGCAGAACAACAATACACTGACAGCAACGTGTCCTGGGCCCCGACAAATTTAGGTAGAGGAGGAAAACTTTGGCTCATTCTGCACAAAGAATTTACAAAGAATTTTTGGAGGGTTCGATACACTAAACAGCAGACTACATGAATATCATGCATCTCATTTAATTAATATTTAAGAAAAAGAAAATGCTCATGAACAAGTTGATTTGGTATGGATGCTTTCTGCAAAGGCATACTAATCCAGCAAGAATAACTGCAATGGGCAGATGATAAAACTTAAACATAGGAACTTAGTATGTATAGTTTTGTTCCATGTGTTTAAGGACTGTAACAGAAAAAGGTCAAGGAAATAAATGAATCACATGTAAATATTTATGCACACATATTATGCACTGTAAACTACTTCTGTAAAACCAGATGCTTGGATAGCATCTTTTTTTAACCAATGTTATCAACACAAGCATTCATTTTTAAGTTCTGAACTCCTTCCTAATCATTTTAGTTTCACTAATAAGGTCTGTGATACTCAGTAATGCCATTAACTGATATCTTTAATGATATTCATACAAAGTATCTTAACAAGGGTTAAATAAGCTGTGGCACATGATGGTGTCATCGCTTTGGCACGTGAGCTGATCAAACTTAACTAGCATATGAAGCTTCCTGAAATTAAGAGGGTGGGGGGAAGACCCTATTTGGGGCATCTCTAGAAAGAATTAATTCATCTAGTGTTTGAATTAAACCACCGATTTCAGCAACAAAACTGTACAGAAAGTTTTAATCTTAAGTTTTAAGAGTGATGTAAGTTATGATGAAGCATTCAATTTTTAAATGAACTAATTTAGTTTGCATTAAAATAACATTTACTTGAAAATTGTCTTTAATCTGAAAGAAAACAGAAGCCAAAATTGAGGATAACATTTTCCTTTAGAGAAATACTTTGATTTAAAAACCTAATCAGCATGGAAAAACACACTTTAATTTCATACCTTTCCTGCCAAACTAACTTTTTGGCTCACCTGCCAAACTGAAAATGTCCATTATTTGGGGTTTTTTTTGAATGGTGGGATGGCATTTCACATATTCAGCCTTCAGAATTCATTACAATCAATGATACAGACCCCAATTGCAATGGCATTGTGAAGTAGTACCAGTACTCCACCAGGGTAGCATAGTAACACATTGCTGACAGTTATTACATAGGGCACATCCATACTTAGGTAACAGAGGGATTCTGGTCCAACAACAGTATGCTCACTGGCTGCAGAGTCAGGAGATGAAGCCTCACCTTGGTGGGATTCAAGAAAACATCACCTTCCAATCTTCCAGTTGTGCAATTATGGGCACCCTGAGCGAATGATGTAGTTACTGATCCTGGATGATTCCATTTGATCCATTTCCTCTGCCACTTAAAGTTTCAGTAACTACAGGCCCCTAAAGGGCTGCTGGAAGGTCAGTCACAAGGGAGGACAAGGACAGACAGAGGGCTCAGATGTCATGCCTTGTGATTCTGACAACCTCAAAATCTCATTTCTAAAAAAAAATAAAACTGTAAAATCTCTTCCAGGCAAGCTCCAGCTTATAAAGCAGCAATTCCTTTTTTTCTTAGTAGTTATTTTGTTTCAGTAAAAATAGTTGAGATTTTTGACGCAAATGTTTTTAGGAGGCTATGGTGGTAAACAGTGAATTGATTCCAGAACATTTTGATATATTAGGAAATTCACTTTTGGTATCAATAGTTAAAAGAACTTTGGATTTTATTCTGATGAGTTTTACTACTAGAAAAAAAATATACATCTAACAGACAAAAGTTCACATGGCTTGACTAAGCAGCTAATGAGAGTCTGCATACTCAACTAGATAGTAATCTCATTTTCCAGTATGTGCTGCCTGCTAAGAACTACAATACTTTTCCACAGCCATCTGACAACTGAAAACACATTTCTTAGCACTACAGAAGAATGAAACCTGAAAACTATTGGTTTTAAATAGCTGAAAGGCAATTAAGCGCATAGCATCTTTTGACAGGAAGCATCTCAATAAAACCAAGTATTTCCTTATAATCTGAAGATATTTCTATGGCATGAATTCAAGTAATATTTGCTATGACAATTTTCTATTTTGGCCATGCTGTATATAACAGAGAAATTATTTGAAGGGAGGGGAGGTAGTGAGAAACAATGTCCACATTTGCAGTCTTTGGAGCAGTGCATTCCTCCTGAAAAATTAAAACTCCCTCTCAGGATCACTTGGATGCAACCTCAGACATCTTTGTGCTCAATATGGCATTGACCTTTGGAAGGGGATTAGACACTGCAGCCACAATGTTGCCTTGCCATACAGAGTTATGAAATGGGAAGATAGAAGGTAAAACAGCCACAGCTTTGCCACTACATGGTTTCAGTGTATGCTAGCAAAATTCAGAAAAAAACAGGAATATGAAATCAGGCTACAAAATTTTATTGCATTTTTGTCACTGAAAAGCTGACATTTCTAGCAGACATACATCAGGAACCACGTGCAAGTCAAAATGTTTCA
Source organism: Chloroceryle amazona (assembly GCA_027560015.1). Lineage (NCBI taxonomy): Eukaryota > Metazoa > Chordata > Aves > Coraciiformes > Cerylidae > Chloroceryle > Chloroceryle amazona. The sequence goes on from JANHFX010028572.1 coordinate 142,737, forward strand.
TCAGTTAGACACAGGACAGAAAAAAAATGAAATTAACACTAGCAAGCATACATGTACCAACTCTATAATGTCAAGTACATTCTTTTTTTATTATGAAAGTATGCAGCTAAAGTGGGCAGACTGAAAAAAATAGTATAAAACATTCAAAGGTTTTATATTAAAAATCCATTATAATCTATTCCTAAATTTCTTACCATAACTTTCATTGATTTTAAGAGTGAATTAAGAAGAGGTTTATTAATAACCAAGTGTGTACATTGCTGGATTGTTTATTTTTTTCAAATTATCATTTAATGACAATTGGAGAAATCATTAAAAATGTATGGCAGTCATTCTAGCCAGCATGAAATGTTGCACTTCATTTAATGACTAAAAGTAATTACCTACATAGAAAAGCACAAGATAATATGAACACCAATAGCTGAATTGAACACGTCTATTCTGAATTCTCAGTACTGTAAATTATTGTATATTACTGCAATTACAATCCTGAGTAAGGGAATATGCATAAATACAGAAAGACATGATCTATTTGTGTCTGAAAAGATTCAGACAAGAAGCATGTTTTGTTAAAGCACCTGCTAGTACAGAAAAGATTTTCCTTTTTTTCTTACTCCAAATTTATTTTCTGTTCCCCACTGAAGTCAACAGTAGTTTTAAGATTCACTTCTTCAGGTTTTCATATAATTCCTTAGGGTATGATCACACATCCAGAAGAAACATTTCTGTGGGCCCCAGTAGGTTTTACAATCCTACATAAGCACTATGTTTACCTTTATAGCATATCTAGCCCATTCCCTGGCAGTATTAAGTCATAAAATAGGTCTCGCTCATTTGATAATAGTTTGCTTATATGCCATGCCCGATTTAAATCAAATGCATACAGCTGGATGCTTTAATCTTATTAGGTAGTAACAGTAATGCGACCACAGACTAGAAAAATACCCTTCCATTAATAGATCACTCAGTGGATCTTAAGATGAAAAACTATAAGACTATAAATATTTCTCTTTTTCTTTACCTAAATTTGACCTAATTAGTTTCCCAGTTACAGAAAATAGGCTTACTGCATTGCAAACATAAACAAGTCATGCAGGAATGCAAAGAAGAAAACAAATGATTAGGTCTTAAATTTGTTAAGCAGATAGTAAATATGAAACCAACAAGACAAATTATGATAAAAACTATTAAATTATTAATTCGAATGGAGTACAAATGAGTCTATTTTATTAGGGTTGAATTTGTTTTTGAAAGTACTGACAGTATATAGCAATAACAGTTTTCTCTTCCTACGTCACTCAAAAAAAAAATTAAAAATCAACTGAGTTTAATAGAAAAATCCCCCATTCTTCCTTCCCTTTCTCACATTCTTTTGCTCCTTTCCAGCAACATTTCTCCTTGCTCTTTAAGCAAGTCTTCACAGACAATTCCAAGCAAACAACTTGGGGAAAAAAAAATGGGATTCCTGATTTCCAGTACCACAAGGGTAGTAAAATCCTGTTTCTTTCCCTTTTTAAAATATTTCCCCACACCCTCCCATCTCTTTCCTCCACTTCATCTATATACAAAACACTGACTGCCTTCCATATTAAAATGGTATGTACTGAAAAGGACACAGCATACTGCAATTGATTCTCTTACAGGAACTGAAATTGCTATTCTTGAGTACCTTACTTGACATCATGCCCAGAAATGCATTGCACGATCCATTGTAATATTCAAAACTTGCTTAAATAAGGAAAAAGGTAAATCTTCATTACCTGTAAACCAAGAAATCAGGAAATTCATACTCAGTTACACTGTGAACAGGAACTTTTAGTCTGAAAGAGCTATCATTGATACAAAATGATGAAGATGCAGTATCACAAAAACAGCAGCTACCACCTCCAGAAAACATTTTAAAATAAATTTCCATTTTAGTGTTCACAGTACACTACCTTCTTCCTTCTGCATTAGGGAATAATTCCCCTATGAGGTAAGAATGGCTAGCCTAACATGAGAACAAAATATTTAAGACCATGAGCAACTTATTCTGAAGGAGTCAGCAATCATTTTTCAAGGATTTCTTATTATTTTATATGGTCCTTTTGCAGAAAAATGCTGTATGAACGTTTATTCATTCTAAAGATCCAGGGAGCTGGTGAACCATTTCAAGCCCTTCTCCCAGATAAAAATGCTGCACTCAAATAAGAGAAGACTTTGGTTCGTTGTTCTAACCAACTAATTTGTGCTGCCATAGTCCCTGTTTATAAAATTCACTATTGGTACTTGGTTTATCTCAAAAAGATACTAAACCTGAAATCCTGGGCAAAGTCTACACTATTTGTATCCAACATACAAGTAAAACTAGGATACATTTAAGTACAGCATCATGTTGCAGGAACAGGTGAGAAACTTGGAAAAGCTTTTCTAGATCCTATTTTACACACGGTCATAAAATCAGTTGCCAAATACCAGAATGAATTTACGTCATGCAATCCCATCTCACCATCTCAGATTACAATACGTTGATGATAGTTGCCACTCATGATAAATGACTTAGAAGGAACACTGTGTAAGTGATAAATTACTCCATTTTGCTAAATGGCAATTTTAATTCATTTCCAAAATGGCTTGGACCATACAATTTCCTCACTGATTTTCACTTCCTTTTATTGAATGAGTACACACTTCAAAAGCAACTTGCATTTGAGGAAGGAGCATAAAGTGAGAAGTTTAGGAATTGTGTCATTTTAGGGTATATTAAATACCAGACTGCTAGAAGGTGAAAATAAGTGGGTCTTTTTCCTACAAACAGTCATATAATTGAAAAAAAAAAAATAGGAAATCCTGCAGTTTATATCAATGTCTTTCAAATACCCAAAATGCTGAAGTTTGACATCATAATGTTAAAGGCATGCTTGTTAAGCTAAGAATAAACTGTGTTGCCTGTCACAGGCGTGGCGACCTGGTTCAGGAAACGCACAGCTACCGCCCAATAACCGTGCGGTCCATCAGCACCTGACACCAACGTGGTGGGTGGCAAAATGGCGTTTATTGGTGAGCGACACGGCACTTTATAACCCGGGTTTACAACGTCACTTCTGTCTGCTTGCATCATAACTAAGCGCTGTTAGCTATCAGGCTATCAGGAGTGGGGTCCTAGCTTTCCATACAACGCGATATTCTTCCGGCCGCCAGGCCCTAACCAACAACAAAACTGTAAGATAACAAATACATGTAACACTTTTACATCCACAGAAGAAGAAACTAGTTTTACTCAACATGACCATTGCCTTAAAACTCAATGAGGGACTTTGGTCAGATGTTAGGAAATCAGATGAGCATGATACTGACAAATACAGGCTTCAAGTTATTCAAAACTTAACTTTTCCCATAAAAATGAGAAAATTAAATATGGGGGGGTTAAATTTTTTTTTACCACATTTTCCAGCCCATTGAGGACATTATCTAAGAAAGACAGTTTCTCTTACGTTTTAAAACAAAGAAACGTGTTTTCACGTTACTGGGTATATGTGGAATATATTTCTATGAAAGAATCCTATGGCATTGAAAACAACACAAAAAGCTGAAGTCTTCACTGAAGCAATCTGCTGTTTAAAATAACAAGCAGAGAGACGGCCTACTGCTACGTGCCAGAAATTTTTGATCTAGAGCAATTCCTAATATCCCATTACAATCCTTTCTCCTTAAAGGAAAAGGAGTCACATTAGCTACAAATATTAAAAGAACTTATTTTTTTAGCGGATTAAGTTCTAGATCTATATGAACTTCAAAACTTTTCAAAGACAGACAGATCATTATCCAAAAATACTATGAGCTTCATCATCTTATCCATTGTCACATGGCTAAATTCAGATAAAACTGTATTTTATTATTTTTTTAATAAGGTCTTCTCATAGAAGTAGCAACAGGAGCAATGTGTCATCTTTTGGTGTATTTGATATTACTTTTGGCACCTCATTCTCAAGTTGCCTTCAGCCACCATCAGTGACTAGATCAAATGTCCAAATGAACTACAGGATCAGAAAGCTGTTTCATTTCTTCCTTCACATCCACTGTCTTCACTTGTAAATACTTCATAAACTTATATATCCTGTCCAATTAATCATTAATAATGGACCCCAAAATACTCCTACATGCTACTTCTCTTAATTTTTAGGCTATATAACTATTTACACTACAGCGATGAGATCTTTATTAACTATCTGTAGTATATCTTTGAAGTGTTTTTGCAAGTTAAAAAAAGCTCATCATTCTAAAGCAATTGACAGTATATTTAGATTGGACAGCAAATCATGGAATAATTTCTGGTTTGTTAAAGAACACTTTAGTTTTCCCTTTTCATCATTAATTTGCAGCTTTTATTTCAATTTTTATTTGTAACAATTCAATAAACAGTTTTTTCTTCTGATGGAGTGCAAAGGTAGAAGAATGTCTCAGTGAGAAAAATAATACTGCTATTTTAAATTGGTTTGTTTTTAAAAATTGGTATTGCATTCTAATATCTAATAAACTTAGGTAAAAATTCAGATTAGAATCACAGAGGGACCTTAAAGGTCATGTAGTTTCAGCCTCCCTGCCATGGGCAGGGACACCTTCCACTAGAACAGGTTGCTCAAAGCCCCATCCAACCTGGTCTTGAATACATCCAGAGATGAAGCATCCAACGATGTCTCCAGGAAACCCGTTCCCGTGTTTCACCACTCTCCCAGTCAAGAACTTCTTCCTACTTTTGAATCTTAATCTATTCTCTTCCAGTTCAAAGCCATTACACCTCCTTCCTATCACTACAAGGCCTTGTAAGAAGTCCCTCCCCAGCTTTCTTGTAGGCCTGCTTCAAATACTGAAAAGCCACAATAAAAATCTTTCCAGAGCCTTCTCTTCTCCAGACTGAACAAACTCTCTCCGCCTGTCTTTATAGAAGGGGTGTTTCAGCCCTCTGATCATCTTCACTGCCCTCCTCTTGACCTGTTCTATCAAGTCCATGTCAGACTCAACAGGCCCATACCTTCCTTCAACTGCAAAATTGACTGATGATCACTACACTGAGCAATGAAAATTGGTTTACATTTCCCTTTATGAATGTAGTTGGCAAACAAAACTGAGGACGACACAAACATTTGAGTGATGAGCACAGCACAGACCCTTCACAGATTTGAAGTAAGAGCAGACATCATTCTTCTCTGGAAAAAAAGAGAATTAACTGTTTATTTAGATTAAGAAAAAAGAAACAGAAAGTACATATTTTAGAATTTAATAAAATATTAATAGTAACTATTTATAATAGTGACTTCTGTCAAGGCCATAAAGACAGCTGAACAGTTTGTATTTTACAGAGAAACAACACCCATAGGTATTCGCACAATACTGTGGCCACCTATATGTTCACTGTTACAAACATTCAAGGGCAAATCCAGAGCACTAGTACATAATCATTAAAAGATTATTTCAAAAATCTACATAAAAAAGCTTCCCAATGTACATAAAACCTTGATGGTTATGATAGTGCTGTTATAATACAAAGACTGTGAATATAACCTTCTTAGAAAAACTTGTGTAATAGGTCCAGCTGTTTTTTTCTTATTCCTGTTGCTTCAATGCTTCCCTCTGCTCCTTAGCTTTTTCTCCTTCATAGACTATTGTCATCACACTGATTCCTGCTGACACACAAAGGTACACTAAACTCAGTCTTCCTGCTAATCAGCAGCCACTGGAAATGTCCAATCATATCTGAACATCAAAATAGACCTTAATAATAAAAAAAGCTCTATTTCCATTCTGTTTGCAGCAGCCAGATATAAAAACAAAAACAGAAGTGGGAAAATGTTAAAATTACAGGTAAAATGTCAATTGAATTCCAAGTATTTTAACATGTTTTATCTTGGAAAAGATACTAAACCCTGATGAAATATACAGAAGGCTAATAGATTATACTGATGTATCTTAGCTTCCC
>JANHFX010028572.1:148792-176722 GCA_027560015.1 Chloroceryle amazona
TCATCCCCCCCCCCCCCCTCCCCCCCTCCTGTGGCACACTAGTAATTATTTTACTGGATTTTTAGGAGCTATTCTAAGTAACCACTCGCTGGAGGACTGCTAATGTTATTGGCTTTCTTGTTTGTTCTTAAATATAATCCAGGAAAATAAATAAAAAATAAAACAAAAACAAACAAACCTAAAATTGTTTGACGGGATACAACTGTTTCTCATAAGCCTTCCCCTCCATAGTCTTAATCAAAATTTACATCATGGTATTTCAGAATACAGGACTTATTTGGTAAAGAGTACTGTAGATTTAAGTGAGGTCCTTTATCTGGAGAATATAACACCAGGGTTTTGCATAAGCAACCAGCACTGATAATTCACATATATAATTTTACACATGGCAGTCTCAAAAATCTGTGTTTACCCAATTGCAAACATAAAAGTGGGTAGCAAACCATGTTGTTAATGAAGAGATAGCTACCGATATAATTTACATTAAGTTATAAAGAAGGAGCAAATAGTGATTTTTAGGGCATTACTGAAAAAAAATGCCTTCATCTGTTTCAGAGTTCGACCACTGTTCTACAAAGCCACTTTGTGAAACAAAGGTGCTTACAAAGGTCCCAGTTCTGTAGGGTGAAACAATATAGTTAGAGATCAGGATATTAGAGCTCTTACATCTATTCCCTCCCAACCTTTTTCCATGATTTCTAAAGCTAACTCCCATAAGGTGATAAAGAAGGAAAGAATTTAAAGAAATTTGATGGATACATTAATTTTCAAGTAACAACCAGAATTTTTCCTATTTTAATCAGAACACAAGTCCTTGTCATCTCCTCTTCTTTACAGTACATACCAGGACATCATGTACTCTTAACAAAGTTTAATTATGTTCTACCATAGTACCAGTAAGCTATATCAAAATAAGGCTTTCCAGACCTACTCTTGATAGCATTTTTTTTTAATTAGATGTTTTTTTAAAGTGTTATGATTTCTCAGCCTGACCATACATTTAAATTTTATTTAGCAACGTACACCAATTTATTTTCAGATACGAACATATAAAAGAGGAATGCCTAAATTTATCTTTAAAGGATCATTTTAGGCACATATTGAAAAATATAAAAGATTTCTAACCCAGTCTGATAAAATCGAAGAAAACTTCCAAGTGGTATAATAATCAGTATTATGTGTTATGCATCTAGTTTTTTGAAGACTGACTAGCTTTTGTCATGAATTCAGTATTACCTACTGATCTTTCTTTTCTTTCTTTTCTGATTTTTTCAGAAGTCATAAATCTTTGAAATTGCTTGGTAAGGCGGCCTCCCTACAGAGATTACCAATAGTCTTTTTATATAAGCCTGCAGTAACACTGTAAAAGCTAAAGAAGATTATCAGGGTATAAATATAATTGGACTCTAGTGCTGTATTGACATTTTAGAGGAAAGATTTGCTGTCATGTCTGGGCCAAGTTATCTGCTGGTAAATTCCACTGAAGATGGCACATTTACACCAGTGATATTTTATTCTCTTATCAAGAACTCTGCCTAAGAACATGAAAGTGTCATAGATAACTTGGCATATTTGCATCATTACATGCATCTAACATAAAACTTAAGATCTCATTTCTCAGGTGATAGAAAGACAGAACAGGGATAAAAAGATGACACTTCAGAAACATTGACTCATCTTAATATCTAACGTTTCTAACTAATTTTGCTCCTTAAAGAACTTGTCTAAAGTAACTACCAAACATATTTCCATATTTATTATTAACACAGGAGGTTGGTAGTATTTGCACCCTTATGCCCTATGCATATTAAGAAAAAACTACAGCAATGAAGCAATCATCCAAAGAACACTTACATTAAAAGCACAACTTGAAGAAAAATTTAACATTTTATGGAATATAATCAAAAGAGAAGCTGAGATACTCAACTGACAGAAAACAGAACATAACTTTCAGATTTTCCTCCTCATTTTTCAATAATATAGTCTGCATGCAGGGTCTAAAGTTTCTCTGAACATCAAGGCACAAAGATCAGGTTCATGACAGCTGCTGGGACCAGAACAGGCAGGAGAAGAAACAAAAGAATCTGTATCTTGCCACCAAACGTTTGGGCAACTGACATCTATTCTCTACAAATTTTCATCTTCCAGCCAGTGAGAAGAAAAATATAAAAATTAAAAAAAAAAAGAGCAAGACTGAAGCCTGTGTCAACAACAGCAGGACACACAGGCTGGTTCCTCCTGCATGGCTTAAACACAGCTGGTAGTGCCACACAAAACTACACAGGAGTCAGGAGCAAGGACTAGAACCGGATAAACACTCTGAACAAAAAACACTGCAGTGTATGAAAATGCTATGCTAAATCCAGGTATAACAGGCCTCTCCCATTTGCCTCAGAAGATTTGTCATTGTTGTTCTTTGTTTTCTTCCCTATAACAAAGTAACTGAAAGTTTGCTTCTAGTCATAATTTGAATACAAATGCTTTTACTAGCCACCTCCACTTTTTCCTTCTCTGTCCATGCCCCATGGGTCCCCTGCTGCTGGGTTGTTTAGACACACAGCCCCAAAGGCCAATTAGGTCTTCCATTTACTACGTCAGGAAAACACCATGGTGCAGTAGCCAGAGCGACAGTATCCACTATACATTCAGAAACTGTTTGTGCCATGAGGTCTATATGCTAGTAACTCAGCCTTCTTACAATGTAGTGTTTTCTTTCAATTGCTGAATACAGTTTTGCTTTTCTAAGTTCTCTTCATTTTATAGCACTCTGAGAAAGCAGTAAAACCCTTTATGTACAATACACAAGACTTTTGATTCTGTGCATGTCACTAGACTTCTAAGGCCATTTGATAACTACTCTGGATATCTTCAAATTTATTAAAATTGAAGACTTCTTCACAAAACAGACTAGCATTCATCACTGAAACATCAAGTCAGTTATTACATTCATGAAATTATTTATACCTTTATGAACTTCCAAGGAAGAAAGGGAATTACTGCATCTGTCAATCAAGAAAGCATTCTGTAATTTTTATCTATATTTCTCCCCAAGGCTCCAACTGCCTACAGATTTGCTAAGAGCTTTCATTCCAAGCCCTGTAGCATTCAGTTTTGGTACTAATAGAAAGCTGTGTTCAGTGTATATTAGAATCCCACCACTCTACTATTGTTGAGGTACTAATTTACTTCAGCATTCAAATGAAACAGTGGTACAGTTATAAATGGTTTAAAAATGATAGGTATGCCCCTTATTAAAAATCTGCTTGATTTATCATTAAACAAGGCATCTGCAGGCTAGCTGTCCACTCATTCACAATTCTCTTCTACTTGTGTTCATTTTCATTGGATTCCTAAATTGGAAGTTTCAAGGTAAAACACAGTTTAACTCCACTATAACTTGATTCTTTTATTATTCAAGGATTGTTTGTCCATTAGTCTGAGGCTATGAAAACTATGCACACTGAAGCAGGCAAGAATTCACCCAGGTGCTAGCCACAAAATTACAACTGTTTGATGTAATCAAGGGCACCTCAGGCACATCTTTGTTTTGTCTGGCTCTATCCCGCTCAGTTGTTTCCCTACTTCCCCAATACAGAGTTAAGCAACTTTTCCATGCTGCCATACAAGAAACATAGACTGATTGATCTAGGCAACTCTAGTTGTCTTTTTTTTTTTCCTCCCTTCATCTTCTACTTTTTAAGCCTGTTTGTGCAGCCCCAAGCACTGCTGAACAGCCACCTGTACTTGTTCCAAAGAATATTGTAATACAAAAAAAAAAAACCCAAATATCACAAGAGAACTTTTCACTCATTCTGGTCTAGGGTGTTTTTTGTTGGCTTTTTTATGTTTGTGGTTTGGTTTTTTTTTTCAAGTGAATCCCTATCATAGTAAAGGGCCCATTAAAAGAGTAAATCAATTTACACCTGTAATAGCAAAGAACTGTTTCAGAAGAAAGAATCTACTGATAAAGATTCTATTGAAAGTCAGGAATTCACCCTCAATTTCTGAAGTGGTTTCAAAAGAAGTTGGACCTTGACCCATTTCTGATGATGCAACCATCAGCATCTAGATATTTTTTTCCCCTGTCAAGTGAAGAGGGCCAGGACAAGATCATTTTGAACATTCCCTGGCTTTACTCAAGACTCAAAAGGGCATTAAATGATCCTCTTAATGTCATCAATTTTTAAGCTCAGGATTACATTTGGAAAAAGCTCACACATTCCCTTAGCAAACTCAATTTTCTAAAGTGCCACCCCCCACAGCATCTAACCCGCTGGACCCCATGCTCACTCATTCCAGTCTAGCACTTTGCATGGTTTTTCCTATAGTCATAGCTGACCATAGACAATGAACTATGAACAACACAACCCCCAATCCTTAAGTGGGCAAATGCAGGATAATTCGGAGTCTTGGCTCCTACACACCTGCAGTTTTCTCTCATTTAATGAGCTGCAACTTGAGTAGTGACCCAATTCTGCTGTATCTTTTATTGTTAGAACAGAACTAATTATGAAGTGCTCCCAACAAAGCTAAATCTTTTTCACATTTTTTTCTTAAATCACTCTGCTCATTTCTGACACACTTAAATTTAATTCAGTCTCTGTAGACCTCCCAATGCCTTGAATATACACAGATGAATGCAGAAAGATTAAACATTTTCTTACTGTGACCTACAACAATGTACTGAAACTTTAATTATTATGTTAATTCAACCATTGGGCCCAGTGGATTTGTTATATCCCAGAAGCTAATACAATCTACTCTGAAGTGAGATGGGGGCATTTGCTGCATCTAAGTATTTTGTCTACAAATATTCAGGCAGAGTAACTAATGGCTATACACTAAATGAAATATTCTGAATATCTAGTCTTAATTGTGGAGCTTTTTCCTCAAGTAAACGATTAGCTCCTCAGAAAAAAAATACTGAAAATGTAGTTGCCTGTAGGAGCAAGAGCTTGTGTCTTGGAGAGACATCACCGAACTCCGGCCTTCTGAAGCCAGACTGGTATTTTTTAGACAAATATCTTTATGGTACATGTCAGGACTCCGTATCTTATGCAGATGTATACCATTAAAGAACTGCACTTTGGGGAAAAAAATAAAAATCTATTTTTAACTCTGCAGGACAGGACTAGGTACACTCCACACTATATTAGGAATCAGAACAGGAATATCTAACCCTAAAAATAGTGCATTTAGAATAAAGATAAATTTCCTAAGTTATGGTAGCTTAAATGACCAGCAGTAGAAGTACCATCAATCAGTGAAAATAGAGGTTTGACCTTTTTTCTGATAGACAGTACAAGTGTTTCTTCAATTGCTATGCAGTTTTGTACCATTCATCCAGTAAAAAAATACCCATTTTTAATTATCCCCAGGTGCAGCTAAACATTTCCTTATTTTCCTTCAGTAACATGACTGACAAAAATGAAACCCAAATTTTAGATAGCTTGGAAAAGACAAAAGTGAAGAACCTGTATGGGGTGAACTTGTCAGGCACTGGTAAGACTAGTGGAACGTTGCTGACTACACAAACCTTTTTAAGCAATGCAGCTGGAGGTAGCCTATATAGTCTTACTATTCCTTGGCTTGCTACATCAGAATATTTTCTATTAACGTATCACAAGAGCACCCGTGTTTTAATTAGGAGGAAATGTGACTTCCATCAAGGGAAAAGTAAAAAAAGAAAAAAAAACCAACAATAAAACAACACACACATTCAATATAATAAAGGCAAGAAGGAATTGATGCAAGCTTTCAGGCCTTATCCTGCCAAGTAAGCCAGATATTTTGTCCTGTGGTCATTTTTGATTATGCATTTTAATTGCTTACAATCATATCGCCTTGATAACCAAAGACAATTCCATAATTAACAGATATAAATCTTTACACTCCACAAAGAAAAAAATTAAAGGAATCAGTATTTTCTGAAGTTGATGCAAATAAATTGAGCTAAAAGCTTCCAAGCTGAGAATATGTTAAAGACTACAATAGCTCAAGTGTATTTTTTTTATTATTCCTAACCAATGTAGTCACAAGTATATTTATTTCCTGTATTACCTTTTAACATTTAACCAGTAGCGCAACCCCATTCAGAGGATTCTTACACATTTCTAGTCTACTCAATTCTTACCCTTAACAATCTGTTGAGGATAGAGGCAGAATACACCTCATGTGAAAATAGGAGACTCATTAAAGCACAGCTCTAATACAAACACGGCTTATTTTACTTCCTTTCCCCCCCATTCTTCAAGATCTGAAATGGATCACATTATGAAGATAATATTTGTAATTTACAGAACCTTTACAGTTCATTATATTAATGTAATGCAATTATATTTGCATATATATTAGCACATACACAAATATAGACATATATTTCTGTATAATTTATATCCAGGGAAGACTTTCTTAATGTATTTTTGCTAAGTAAGTTGCCTGCCTCTCCCTATTTTGGTAATTTTTTTAGATACACAATAATAATCCAAAGCATTTTAAAAAAATCTTTTTTAGAATATACAATCTCATCTGGTATAAGTTCTTGAAAAAACTTATAGTTGTTTTTAATTCTCACTAAAAGCAATTAATTTTTTTCTTGCTAGTGAAAAAAATTTATGCTATTGAACTGTCTTTAGCTGTGGAAAAGTTACCATGGTAACTGAACAAAAATGCACTAAGGACTTGTTACCAAAGGCCTTTACGGTACGTAGAAAGTACATTCAGTAAGAGATATTGCAGTCTTCTATGGTTATTTTAAATTCACAGAACTAGCAAATTCAGTGTTATTACAAACAAATGTTGAAATACATAACTTGATTATTTTTGCAGTAAGGTGCACCACACAGAGGCTCATTTAGTAAAGGTCAGTTACTCCAAACTAAAACAGAATACTGGAAAATTTGTTAATTGTATTAATCAGGTTATACTGAATTTTCTTTAGGTGATTATTTTGTTGTCACAAAAAAGATAACTTCAATATTAATTATACCTCAAATGAAGCAACTCGGTTGCAGAAAGTTAGAAAAAACCCAGGTATGGTGTTAATTGCATGAGAAAATACAGCCCTGCTTTAAAGTTGTTGCATGCATCCCAACATCCAGATTCTATAATTATGCACCCTGACCTGAGGACTGTAAACCATCACTTAACCACATAGGATTAAATAGAAAAAAACCCAAAACCAAACATAACACCACAACACATCACCAACTGAAAAATATGGCTAGGGATGCCATCCTTTAAAAGGGGTTGTGAAATCAGTCTGTGGAAAGAAAAACAGGCTGGAATTAGAGTAAATCTATGTGTCAAACCTAAAATGTAATTAGACCTTTTAACTAACAAAGAAGGCATGAACAGCTTTACTCAAGTCCTCTACTACACATGCTTTTTATTCCTCTGTGTTTCTACTAGCTGTATATACAGTTCTCATTCATTTTCCAAAAGACTCACCATGGGATGCCAAAGCCCGCAAAAGTCATTCAGGAATTTTCAATTATAAACAAGTAATTGGCTCAGAGAGCAAAATCCCAAATTGGCATGCTTGTTACTGAGTCTTTTTTTTAAAAAAAGCAAATTACAGGCTGATAGAATAATCACATTTTTCCCTGCAATGCACTTCACGTACAGGCCTTGCAAATTTACACCTTTTATTAGGATGGACCCTAGAGCACTCTGCTAATTATTTTAGGAGGGTTTTTTTTAAAAGACATCTAGGATCTTGTCATAAGCCCTTTACTGAAGTTTTTTAAAGGTGAAAGGTGTTCATTTTATCCTCTACTTTATAAAACCCTTTAGAGTTTTGGTCCTGGTTTCAAGATCTTTTAAGAATCACATGGCAGTAATATTCTTATCTGGTGCTGGCAGGCTACAGTGACACCCAAACACACCAAAGCAAAATGTGTATTCTGTATGTAATCACCCTGTGGCACCTATGTCATGTTTTAAGTATGTGCAGACTGATGCAGAGTTTGTTTTTGAATATTAGAACTGGATTTATCTTACTGAGAAAAAAAAAAAAAGTGAAATAGTAACTGCAAGGACATTTTAGTCCTGATAGCTGTAGCAGAACCTTGCATATACAAACTTTCATATGTTAATATTTTGAGGATGTAGAGTAGAAGATTTATGCACCTGGTTCCCTGGAAGAACACTAGTCTTACATTCACAAACTTTTTTAATTTAACTAACATATGAAGGTATGTTTTTGGTAACTGAAATCCTGAAACAGTTAACCACTGGGGATTTTAGTATTCTTTTTACTTTATATTATACCTACTTATTATCAGAGCAGATGGGAACATACTGAGGGGGCAGTTACGTGCCACAGCACATCTTGTGGTCCTATTTACTTAATAATCCAGACTTGGGACCCATCTGGACCTCCTGGAGCTACACATAGCAGTCCATGTCCCCAGATTTATTTCTGCCTTACATGTTGTGAGGTAGGACAGGACATAGTACATTCCTAGTTTTCACTGAGCTTGGAGTTAAAATAGGACTCAATCACCCCTTTATAACAGTACTTGAGCTAGATTTTCACATCTCAAAGTTCACAGATAAGCTCTGAACTTGGTCTTTAAAGTATTAGTCATATAATATTTTCTACCATATTTTCTTTCTTTTTTTACTCAGTAACCCAAGATATCCTACAAGTAGCAAATACACTAAACTTAACTGAATTCAGACCTGGTAATTTATTCTCAGCACTTTGCATTTCACTTGGGTTTGAAAATGACAAGCTGTTGGTCCAATTTTTGTCAACATGTTTTTAATTAGTTCTGAATTTATGACAATTAAATCTCACAGTTTCTTTTAAAATCAAGTTACTGAATTAGTCTTAATTCACTTCCATTGCTCAGCAATTGTGCATTTTAATTTACCATAGAAATACTCCATCCTCTGACTTCTGCAAGGGAAGGCACTACCATCAGTGCTATCATTTTTATCCCCCCCCCCCCGTGAAACTTGATTAGAAAATAGGCTGAAAACAAGTCTGGGGTATGCTGGTGATGATCCACATTTGACTGCCACCATCTGTGTCTCAGATACCCTAATGCATTCAAAATTTTGGGA
The DNA here is from genome assembly GCA_027560015.1 of Chloroceryle amazona. Classification (NCBI taxonomy): domain Eukaryota; kingdom Metazoa; phylum Chordata; class Aves; order Coraciiformes; family Cerylidae; genus Chloroceryle; species Chloroceryle amazona. The sequence continues at coordinate 157,865 of JANHFX010028572.1, forward strand.
GGAAAAGAAAAAAAGAAAAAAATAAATATTGTGTATTGAACCATAACACTGATTTTGTATTACTTGTGCCTGCAATTACAGTTTTGCTTTTAAGCAAATCACATCTATTATTTATTATTCCAGGGCCATATACATCACAAGAAAAAAGTAAAAAAGTATAATTCACTTACAAGATGAGATACTACACAAAGATAAATTGGTACATTTCAGACTTTTTTTAGGGGCAGGGAAAAGAAGGTTAAGTATGTCTGGCAACCTAATGAAATAATCTGACGAGCTCTTAGACCCTTAATAATAAATGACAAAGTTCTATATATTAGAAGACCAAGGTTCAATTTCATTTGCCTCAACCACATTTCTTCTCCCTTGCACTCATTTTCCAGCAGGAAAGTAATTGTCTCTTCACAGGTCCTTTGTGAATTTGTATTGTTCATGCACCGTTTCTTCTGTGAATGGCCGTAGATTGATCTATACTGTTATGAGTATCTGCAGACTATATGTCTTAATCTGAAATCACAGCAGAATTTTCTTCCAGGAGAGTGCTTTTAAAAAAAAATTTGTAACAGTTGCTGAAAATAATAGTAAACGTGGAAGTCTAATAACAAATGTGCAGTATGACAACCTGTTTACAACTTAAGCTAACATGTCTACCAAAAATAATCAAAAATAAATCTATCAAGACCACTTTTTTAACAACTCTAAATTAAATTTGTTTGTGGGGTGTTTCTTCCTTTTTTTAACTTGTTATAATTCTTTTTCACCTTTAAAGTAACCTTCGTACACTGTAGCAGTAAAAACAAGAACAGCACTCTTAAAAACATTCAGATATTATAATTAGAAAAAAATGCTTTGAGAGGTTATTGCTTCTCTAGTTTAAGTATTAATGAAAAATTATCCTTTTTGTAACAGCTAAATAAAATTACTAAACAGAGAAAGCTGAAGAAGTTCTCTAGAGCTCAGCTGTTATCTCCATGCTTAAAAAAAAACCACACAAAACCCCACCCCCAACATTGCCATAAGTGAACACCTAACAAATGACAGAAAAAATTAAAACATACATGCAGTTAATCGTAACATCTGTTGCTTACTTTTCATCAAGTATGTTCAGGTAAGTTAAAAAAAATGAATTCTAACACAAATAGATTATGTCATTGCTCCCTGTCTATTTTATGCTGGTTAAAAATTAACTCTATTACTAAGACGATTATGTGTCTTAGTTGCTATATGCACTTGATTTACACCAACTCCAGAGGATTTAAGAATCTTTGTTACAAACAAGACTGTTAGCTCCTCATAACTGCATACAGACATGGCCCAACTCATGAGTGATATTCGCCTCGCTGCCAAGGACGACAAGGGTTCAGCAAACAGCTAATTTGCTTCAGCAAAATTACATACACTTAACAGCTAGGTTGTAACTGCAGTCCCTAGCAAACAGTGATAACCTCCTCCACCCCTCAAGATCCTCTAACCATGACACAAACCCATAAAACCCCACGTCTATACCCATTCCTTTCCTGCTAGGGATCTGATTCACATATTAAAGGTCTACCAGAGCCTCCGTAATTGACTTGTAATTAAATCCCAACAATAAAAGGTGATAACATCAATTTTCTTTAAATTTTCCCTTTTGTGCTTGGATACAGAAACATAATAGTCCCTGATCGTTTATCAAAGAGGACTGTAAAGTCAGCAAAGCATTAGCCACAGCGCACATCCATATGGGAAAGCTTCCTTCCCAAGAGCATTACTGCCTTTTGTTCATGCCTGTCCTGTAATTGGTGCAGTCAAGTCAGAGTAATGTGCTGGAATTCTGTTGCACTCTTGAATGCTTTTTATCAGAGCCAGACTTTGTAATGCGTTTGAAATGTGGATTACTTGTTCAGAGAAGGAGGCCAAGTGGAAGCTGAATAACCCTGACCTGAGCTTGGAAAATCAAAACAGTACCTAAAAAAAGCATTCATAACTGAAATGGGATCTTTTCACCCTTTTTAGCTGCACTTTCAGTGGCTGAAGTATGGTCTAATTAAAAAAATGAATAAACAAATGGAAAGTTGGTAAACAATTCTTTTGTTCAAAATACATTGAGAAGGTTGCAAGACTTGGAAAACAGTCACAAAGACAACCACCGCTGAAACAAGAAAACTTGGTAAAGAATGAGCAGGAAATACTTCTATATGAAATCTATTTATATGGTTTTCAGCTTCACACAACGTTTCTTTCATCAACTCACCACTGCATCACAAGTTTCCTTTCATAGGTTTCATGAATGTAATCTATGTACAGTAAATCCAGTTTCCTGTCAAAAAGGTTATCCTCTTAGTCTAACACTTGGACTGACCTTTTTTTTTTGTGGTGGTAAATATAAAAGCCCCCTTCTAAAAGCAGCTGTTTGCTGACAGTCAAAATCCCTCGCGGAATGAGCCGTACTTTTGTTTGAGACTACCATTTCTGACGTGCCCACTAAACAGTTTGCAATACTCCCCTCACTTTGTTTACAACTGACCTTTATCTCTAGGAGGGCCTTTGCATAACCATAGTCTTCAAGTTCTCTTTAGATACTTCTTCTGTACAGTGATGCACAAACAACAATAAAAATACTTTATAAAAGGACAACAAATCTGTATTGGGAATCTATATTGATGTATCATCTAAAAGATTTGCCAGAACTTATTTTACTATCTTTGTGGTCATCAAGAGATGTTTGTTGCATTCCAAGCAACTCACCTTAAAAAAAAATAAAAACAGACCTAACCATGACAATGGTTATTCAGGGTACTGAGACTAAAAACAGACCTAACCATGACAATGGTTATTCAGGGTACTGAGACTAAAACTTCTGATCTTTCAGACCTGATATGTTCTTCACTTTTATTTGTTGTCTTCTATCATACAGGAAACTCTCTACCTCAAAGAGGTTGAAATACATACTTCTGCATGGCAGAAAAGGGACTCAAACTATTAACAGGGTTTCGGTTTACTCTAGAAATATGAAAAAAAAATCAACATTCATAACATAATACATGACTTCATACTATCCCAAAGTGGGTATAAAATAGCTTATTCGCTATATGGCTAAAACTGCAGACTCTTTATTCCCATTTACTGTCCGTGCACCACTTGACTTCACTGTTTCTAATTGAGACACCATGTACTATTTCCTAAGATATTTAATTGCCTTTCCCCATTTCCCTCCAGCCTGTTGCTTTCTTTCACACAAGAAAGTACTGTTGACTTACAATAGACCCACTACAGCTACTTAAGCCTCTAAGAAACAAGTTTGTTTGGGCTTTTAGCCTGCAGTAGCAACCATAACCTCAAGGCCTTTTTAAAAAAAATTAAAAAGTCATGTCTTGATTTTATTGGTTTGCAGTCACAACAAAGAGCACACTGTAGGTATTTATCATAACTTTAGAGGTTGCCCTGACACATGATGCTATATCATCACCCTTCCCTTCTCAGTGTGAATAGAATTGTTAAGGCCTATTAAGTACCTATTAAATACCAATTCAGTGATGACAATGAACACACAAAGTTTGAGGGCAGATTCGTCTTAATTCTGAAAGTCAGGCTTCTTCAGCTTGTATCCAAACCAGAAATAACTCTGGCACAGTTTGCAATCAATACCACTTTTTCTCTGTATCAAACCAGACCAATTTTTTTTTTTTTTTAAAAGAACTAGGAAGTATGACAAACATTGTCCTTGATATTGGGTTATAACACTATAGTTCTGTGATCTGGCAGGAGTTGTCACTTTCATTTGCCACTGCTTCCAGTTACTGGGGTCTGATGAGACGTGTTGCAAGATTACATGTCACATCTCTTGAATTGAAATACTAATGTGAGTGATTTACTTAATGCAGAAACAGCTTCATAAGGAAATTTACATGTATGAGATTTTATTTTCTTGAAGGGTTGGGAAGAGGAGGAGATCATACATATGTTTGATGTTGGCAGACTTTTCCTAAACCAGATAACACTGAGAAGGTTTGGCTTGAAATCTCTACCCAATGCTCTCATCTGGCCAGTGCCTGCAATATACGTATATCAATTTTCTGCATTTGCTTGGGTGTTTGAATTCAGAGCACACACTTAAGTCAATTAACAAAACTAACACTTTAAAGCTGCAGAAGGCTTACTACAGAATCATAAATTGAAGAATCTATGCATTTCTTGAGATATAAAAAAAGTCTATTTAAATAATCTTTTCCTATGTGTCTTATCTAAAAGTGATTCGCAAAACATAAATCAATGGTATCTAAGGTCAAATCTGTTAAGTACAAAAAGTTGCAAGAGCATAGATCCTAATGCACGCAGGCTTACTAGTTAACCTACAGCAACCAGAAACACTTTCTCTTTCATTCTGTACTTATCTATCCTATAACATAAATGCTGTGCTAGTGGAAGAATTTGCATTTTTAGATTTCTGGACTTGAAAGCTTCTTAACAAGGGTATTTTTATTCTATGTCATCACAAAGATTCTTACCATGTGCATGCTGTAACTACTTAGTACAGTCTCTAAGGAGTAAAAAACTAAATTATGTTTTTCAAAAGTGGAATGAGTTGTGAATCACTCAAATCACTGCACACGTAGCAAATGTAAAACAACCAGGGGAAATGGTCTGAAGTTGCAGCAAGGGAGGTTTAGATGAGATATCAGGAAGAAATTCTTTACAGAGAGTGTGGTGAGGCACTGGAACAGCCTTCCCAGGGAGGTGGTTGAGTCACCAACTCTGGAGGTATTAAAGAAATAGAGTTGACATGGTGCTTCATGACATGTAGGGGGATTGTGTGTTGGTTTCTGATGGGAGGGTGGAGGTGGTTTGTTTTGGTTTTTTTTTTTTTTTTTAGGAGATGAGGTTAGTCAAGCAGGACCTGCCTTCCATAAACCCATGCTGACTAGGCCTGATCCAGTAGTTGTCCTGTAGACGGTACGTAACAGCACTCAAGAATATCTGCTCCATGATCTTCCCTGGCACCAAGGTCAGACTACAGGTCTGTAGCTCCCCAGATCCTCCATTCAGCCTTTCTTGTAGATGAGAATCACATTTGCTACTCTCCAGTCCACTGGGACCTCCCCAGTTGGCCAAGACTGCTGTTAAATGATGTACAGTGGCTTGATGAGCATATCCACCAACTTCTTCAGTACTCTCGAGTATAACCCATCCAGCCCCACAGACTTGTGTATGCTTAAGTGGTGTAGCAGGTCACCATCTCCTCTTAAAGATTGTGAAGGTCTCATTCTGTCCCCCATCCCTGCCTTCCAGTTCAGGGGCTGGGTTTGTAGGGAACAACTAGTTCTACTGCTAAAGACTGACATAAAGAAGGCATTAAGCACCTCAGCCTTTTCCTCATCCTTTGTCACTGTTTCACTCTGATCTTTTCGCCTTCACAGAAAAATAGATTTGCATTCTCTACATAATAGTACCATATATTGTTACTTTGTTTATTCTTTTTCTCTAACTCAAGTTCTCACTTGCTTTAAGGTATTAGAATTCACATTAACAGCTCTTAATGGATCCTGCAAAAAAAAACAACATGTACAAGCAGCTAGTTCTCTGGAGGAAGAGCAAAGAACTTGCTCTTTTCCTTCTGCTTTCAGACTTAAATATGAAATGCTGGAAGATGTTACTGGTAGAACTGGATTGATATACTATCTGTAAAAGAAGAATATACTGCAAATATGCTGAAATTTTAAATGTTTACCTGTGAGAATGGACCGACTGTAATAGCACAATTAGAGTGGATACATTTAGAGTTTATCAGGATAGTGTCTTTGGCAAGAATGGTAAAAGTATATGCAGGAGAAAAGGATATTCTATCCACTTAAAATACACATATGATCATTCAGCAATAGGAGTTCCATTTGTAATATAACAATGTTCTCTGTGAAATACTTACTAAGGACCAAGTATTTTAGCACTCTATCCCAGTGCTTTCATGCCTAGGACTCATGCCTGAAGCTATACTATTTTGTAATTTGGCACAAATTGCTTATTTTTACTTTCTGTTTAAAGACCATTTTAACTTATTCTCTGAAGGCTATACATTAGCATTACCTTTATTTTAATCAACAGCACATTGTTTTCTATGTAATTTAACATCCTACATTTTCAGGAGCACAAATGCTACCCAAGAACTCTTATCTCCACCTAGTGTGATTAAATTTTACAAACAAAAACTTGTTAGTTCTTTGACTTCTCTCTTGTCCATTAATTATTTCAGTTAAAATTGTAAACAGTTTGATTCGCAAACTAAACTCGGGATTATATTTAACAGCAAGTAACAATGCAAAACTGTTATAAATCCCCGGTGACAAATGCTTCAGTCACTAGGTTTTAAAAGCTTCCTTTTTTTCTTTTTTTATATTTGCGCCTCAGCTCAGCAGACAGGAATAGTTCTTACTGAACACTGCTTACCTTTGGGAACTCTAAAAGAAGAGTGATTCTCACACTTGCAGAACACAAGTTCAGACACTCGAGCTGAGAGTCCCCTTCTTTCCAGGGAGGCTTAAACAAATTTGCTCAGTTTCTACACCCTGTGGTTTGGAGATAGAAGTCTCAGAGTTCAGTAAATTCTAACTTCTAAAAGCTGTCACCCAGTTGAAACAGATGAGTAGAGGTAGAAAGAACACTTAAGTAATCAACAGCACAGTCTCTTGCTATCTCTACCCAAAAATGTTTGGGTCGTGGACAAAAAAAGTATTAATTTCTTTTATATAACTTTAAGGATAACTATCATTAGGAACCTAACACTAACCAGGAGTTAGAACAGCAAGTACAACTTGCTGTTGTACTGAAGTGTTGAAAAAATACTTGTTGCAGCAGTGCTGCAGTTCTTATTTCAGAAAAGCAGAGCTTTATTACCCAAAATCATTCCTTTAAATGTTTACTGATTCTTGCTGTGCGGATGAATTAATTTTATGTAGTCTTTACTATAAAGAGAAATTCATATTGATTATTGCAGCTCTAAGATTAGATTCTAAAAACTCTATGATGCTGTAAGACAGTGGCAAATAAGGATCCTTACTTCTTTATGAAACATAGAAATGTCTGGGTTGGAAGGGACCTCCAGATGTCATCTAGTCCAACACCCCTGCTGAGAGCAGGGACATCCTCAGGTAGAGCAGGGACATCCTCAACTAGAGCAGGTTGCTCAGAGCTTTGTCAAGCACCACCTTGAACACCTCCAGGGATGGGGCCTCAACCACCTCCCTGGGCAACCTGTTTCAGTGCTCCACCACTCTCACAGCAAAAAACTTCCTCCTTATTTCTTACCTAAACCCACTCCTTTCTAATTTAAAACCATTACCCCTCTTTGTCCTTTCACTACAGGCCTTTGAGGACTATGAAACCATGCATAAGATCCAAGCTTTTCTCCAGCATCAACATTTAATATCATATATAGGTAAAATCACTCCAGTATCCTTAACATCGTCAATAACAGTAGCGGTTTACTGTTAGTGTTACTTTTGCTCCAATCAGATTCCAATGAGTAGGAGAGGAACCAGCTTTAGCGCCTCAGACCAAGTGTGTGTCTTCCTTGATATCTCACAAAGGCTTTCCCAGGTATCCAAGGAAGCTCTGTGAGGATATCTGATACCTTCATTTTACACTTTCCCAGCCTCACAATTAATTTAAGTTCATGGAACTTTTAAGATTAATGGCCATTTAGGATCTCTCAATTGAAATATCTTATGAGCAGTTGAAACAGGTACCCTGAAGTTTACAGACCTCCCCCTGAATCACCAAAGCCCTTCAGCACAGATTTTCACAAATTTGTTGATGCATGAAGGACTCTCTCGTCAGTTCTGGACCACCCCCTGTCTGATTTTTTTGTTGTTTTGTTGAAAGAACGAATCCTCATCTGCCATTTAGGTAGAATCAATGATTTTTGTAGATCTTTTAGTATCCCTTCTTCCCTAATCATCATTTTTTCAAGCTTGTGAACCTCCCTTTAGGCCTCAAGCAGAAACCAAGGACTTTGTCTTTAAAAAGACTAGCAGTCACCTTGCCATAAACAAGTAACAATATCAGGGAAATGATATTTACTATCTCAAGATTTATCCACATCATCAGCGCATACACACAACTGACCGTATCTTCAAAAGAGACTTTTGTCAGGAAAGAATTCTGAAAGAAAAGCCCACTAATTTTCAGGGTGTAGGGGGGAAAACATCTCTGAAGAATTTCTTTAGGAAATAAACTGTAATGACGTCTCAGTTTAATTAAAAAGTATTTAAAGTCTATCATACAATTTCTAAAGAAATTCAGTGTACTTTGGTATTCTGTGTTTTTCATTGAATTTCAAGATTCTTTCAGCTACATCAAGAGCAGAACATCAGGGAAATACTTCCCCAGTAGGTGTTCCTCTGGGCTATTCTGAAAGATGAGTACAGTAGAACATTAGTCATTAACTTCAGGGAGTATTAGTACCACCAGAATTACTTCGTATTGACAGACAAGGCATTCCAGTTACCAAAGTTAAGTCACTTTCTTTATCTCACAGCTTTACATAAAAATCTTGCACAACCTGTAGAGGTGTTAAAACACTTCCAGGACTTCAGCATAGTCATGGTCATCACAATTTTACATAGCTACTCTCACTATGTGTTTTATTCACATTTGCAGTAAACAGAAAATGCTATGGTAGCAGCAACCAAAGCAAAGCAATATGAAATTAACTATGTAACAAGCAGGACTAAACATCATATAGTTTTGTTGAAAGAAGTTCATAATTTCTGATTTTACAAAGGTAGAGATATTTATTTCATCCACTTTCTTTAGTAATGCACACTGCCCTGCTACAGGTAGGCCATTGAATCTAAAAATGGGATATTTTCTTGAATATTCAGTTTCTAAAAGCATCACATCTTCCATCATATCCAACATCAGTCTAAAAAAAAAAAGCAGTATCACCTTAATGTTGCTTAATCTTGGGTCTGGTTTTTGTTTGTTTTGTTTTTTGTATTTAGTGAATTCTTCCCAAGCAAAAGCAACATGCAGAGCTGGAAAGCCATCTCTGATTTGAAGTCACTCAAAAACTACACCCCACAAAGTTTGTGTGACACAATGGAAACGCCATCTTTTGCATCAATGGAAGTATCCTGACACTACTAAACCACTTCATGGCAAAGACCACCAAGTCCTAATGCCTATCCTGAATACAATGTTTAAATACTATTTTCTTGCAAACAAGCTGCACCATTTTATTTTGCATAAATGAGGGTAAATTCAGCATTTTTATGTAGGTTGAAGCAGAGTACAGCAAGGCTAGGAAAAATACAAGATCTTCTTTCTAAAGATAATGCTGAAAATGACACCACAAGGCTCATAATTATTCAATTTAGAGGTATTATGAAGTTAAATTATAAAAAAAAATTACTGATTTGAATTTAAAATAATTTGAAGCAAAAATATGAAGAATCAACAGAAAAATCTCCCTCCAGCAATATTTTGGACGAAGAAAATGCTTGACAGAGTGTTCAGTATGTGATAGGAATATTTAGTTTTACACTCACAGCCAGAACTAATTTGATATTTATTCAACACCCACATTCACAAGCAAGAATTCTGTGGTTACGTCTCCATGATGCTTTAGTACTTTCATAAAGTCGAAGTATTTTAAGATGATGAAGCATTATAATTTTTTTTCTGCTTTAATATTAAAAAATAAATATTACAAGAACTTGTAAGTTTTTTATAAATAGAACAGAACAGACAAGTTGGCTTTCTGCCTATTACAGTTTCAAAGCTACTTTGTAGCTCAAAACATAGGCCCTGACTTCAGACTTTTTTTGCCTAAGGGAAGAACAGGTTTTCCAGGGCATCGTATTGGGGTTTTGTGTGTAGTTCTTGTTTTTCCGTGTTTTATCTACTCAGAAGCTTAAGGTTGCATGCTGAGTAATGTTCTAACAAAGGAACAGACACGTTGCAGCTTCTGGTCTTCTCTTGATAGTTACACTGTTATCAGAAATTCAGAATTTATGTCATCCCACACAGGATTAAGAATCTGGAGAACTATTACTGGGAGCATTGGATTGCCACACACATTTCTCATTTAATATATTTAATTTGACTTAAATGCAACAGTGCCATATTTGACCAAATTAACTGTAAATATTTTACAGAGGTTACCAGTGTTGTACACTACTTTATGACTCAGGTTTCCTGTAAAACAAAATCAGCTAAATGGTACCACAGCTTAATATAGCTGTTTATCTGCAGAATAAAGTTTGTTTTAAACCTGACACAGGGAATTCTGATCTAAATGCAAGAGCTAAGTACAACAACAAAATTTTCAGTGGGACCACATGCTGCACCAACTTCAGATAATTTGGAAATGTGGTAAAAGAGCTTCTGTAATGAACCTGATAAATCCAGCCCTAACCACTCAAACTTTCAATCACTCTTCACAAAGCCAATTATGACATTCTGCAATATAGCTTTCATTGTCAACATTACATTAAAGCATTTTCAAATAAAGGCTACTAATGAAACACATGGATGATAAAAGCAGATGTAAAACTTCTGCTGAGCTCTTATATCGCCTTTAAATATTTTAAGAAACACTATTCTCAAAGGAGAAACGCTGCAGAAAACCTGCTTAGAAGTTCTTTGTTAAATACTGTAGAAATAACTGTCTTGCCATTTAATATTGTTACTGCAGGATGATAACAGACCACGAAGTATTTGTTTTTGTTTCTCACCTGTAGCTAAAGAAATAAAAAAGTATCTAGCAGTCTAAATACAGCAACGTTTTAGCCAAAAAATTAAGGCAAACTGTTTATACCTTCCAGAGCTTGTACATATGGAAGAAGTTTTTTAAAACAAAACAAAACAAAACACAAACAAAAAAACCCAAACCAAAACAAACAAAAAACAACAAACACACACACACACAGAGCCACAAAAACTCAAACCACCACATCCCCAAAAAACAAGCAAAACCTAAACACCACACAGACACACACCAAAGAAAAGTCATTTAAGAATATTCCACTGTTACTGAATATATATTTTCTTTATAGCTGGTCAAAACAATGCAGTTTAAAATACTGAGAGAACCCGATACCCTCAGAACAAAGGCTGTCATCTTTTAACTGGTCATACACAGTCTTCACACTGGTCATAATCACCCTACCTGTTCTACAGGTTTTTCACTATGAAGACAAGACACACAAGTCATGAATGAAATACACCACCTCTGAATAATTCATTACAAGTATCATCTTATAGCAGTATATTTTACCACTGCTTAAAATTATAATTTAAATTAACATTAATTTAAATATTCAAGATAGTTAAGTGGGTTTTATGACTCCAACATGTATATGAAATAGTTGATCAGTTTTATGAGATAAAAAATTCTTAAGGATTATTCTACACATTACACCACTCCCATCACTTACCTTGTCCACTAGCCAGGTTCAAGAGATTAGACTTTGTATTTATTGTTTAAATCAGGATGTTCTTTCCATTTAATTTTCCCAATTAAATCAAATTTAATAAAGAAAATGCTAACTGATAACTCACAACTCACTTTTTTCTTCTGAATCCCATCTTAAAATATTAAGGAAAGCCTATAAATACATATTGATTTGTCTGTCAACATAATATTAATATATTCACATCAATCAACATTTTACCCTGAGGACCTCTCCCTGTTTACAGCTATACGAAATAGATATATGCTATTACAAATATTCTGATTGCTCAAAGCAGCACAGGAATTATCTTCACTGTAACAACAAATTTCAGTCTGTGAAAGTTTCCTTTTTATTTACTACAAAAAATGAGCTGTTCCTCACTTTACAATCTTGCATCCTTTTTGCAGTAATGCCAGTAAAACCTATTTCTGTGATATAGCACACATGTAACAAGATGCTAACTTGAGGCATGTGAGAATCTAAACAATAGATACAGAAATATTTGGAAATACTTCATAAAAAATTACCAACTGCCAGTTGTTCCAGGCCCTTAAAACCCTTTATTTGCATGATAGCTTACAACAGATTGAAAATAAAATGTTACCATCCTAATTATACTACAATTTGTTCTTAATATACGTGTCTGACTACTATGAATACTGCCCTCATCTATTTGTTTCTTTGTTCTTTTGAATCATTGCTTTATGAACAGTGCTGTGTTATGGTACTGTGTGTTAATAGCAGAATTATTTTCTTTCTATTTTACACTTGTTCTGTTTTCGTTTTTTTCAAGGTCAAAGTGTTCCCTCTAAGAATCTGCTCTGAAGCCTTTTTTTTAATGTAACCATTTCTACTTTCTTCTTAATTCCCAGGCATGCTTAAAATTCTAATCAGACTATGAAAAGCCACATAGTAATACAATCTAACACAATGAATAAAATTCATCCATCTAACAATACTTTGTTCTTGTTTATTTTATGAACCCTCCACAGAAAGTTAATTTTGCAGCCACTCTCATTAGATGTTTAAGTAATAACAGCCAAAGATAAGAAAATAGAGCAAGATTTATACTTTATGATCTAGCTACTCAGTGCTTTACCTAAACTGGTACCCATTAACAACAGCTTGCTCCCATATCACACAGCCTCCTTCAGGCATTAAAGTAATGCAACCCCCTGACAATGTTCTAGATTACTTTCTCACACTTGTATCAGTTTTGTGTTTTTCCACTACAAACTTCTTGTGCAACTACTATTATTAATATACTCTAGGGCAGTCAGAATATTGCCAAAACTGGATTGTCAATCCCAACAGTTCTTGAAATAGCACAAAAATATTCCAGTCTCTGAAAATAGATTACACCATTGCAATTAGCTTCAAGAGAATCAAGATCTCCTTTCTGCAAAACACACCCCAGCATTTCTCATACTTTTCTCTCAAAGCCAGGCACATACTTTCAGAATATCATAGTAACTGCTGAACAACCTGTTAATTATCACACTCTGCTCCCCCTCAGAACCGTATCACTTTAAATATAGACTGCACGTTTACAAAAGCAGTTTAACCCCCTTGTTCAGAAATTCTTAAATTTTTTGAATGAGAGGTTTTAAGACTCAAACAGCAACACTTGCTAATTATCTTCTGTATCTAAAGCATTTAGAGATAAGACAGATCCGCAGCAGATAAAATTGGTCTTGTACATGTTAAGTAACAAATACTTCAAAAAACCACAGCAAGAATCGCTAGTTTAACATAATTTATCCACCATTCTCCAATGCACACAAATAAGTTTGTATATGTTCATTCTCCCTTTGTAACAAAAATGATTAAAAAACACTTTAGAGTTACATAGTGGCCCTATTTTTAGCTGCAACTTAATTACAGGGAGAGTCAATTCCGTCATATATTTAAAAAGTAACAACACTCAATTTATTAATTCATCCTGCATTAAAATTTTCCAAGGAGGATTTTAAGGCCAAAATCTGTTGTGGATGGTGAGTGGAGTTAGAAGAAATGGGGGGTTTTATGGTGCCAGTTTGTGGGTTTGTTTTGTTTTTTTAAAGGTAGTCAAGACACTAATTCCATCTAAATTCCTTAATATAAAATAATATTGAATGCAAACATTTTAGCATAATTTTCAGGTATGGGGGGTCTCATTCATTGAGGAATAACCAAGCAGCAGCACTAAGCACTATGACAATGTTTGCACCCATGAATATTAGTTTGAAAGAGTGCCACAGCCATGTATAAAACTGACATATATTTCTTTGGGTTAAACAGAAATAGAAGTTTCCTATTTGTTTATGAGAATACATCATATGCAAATCTCTTTTCTACACAAGCAGAACAACTGAATAAAGATATTAGAAACTGGTGGCCGACTTCAATTTCAGTTCTCCTCTTCCCTCCAGTGTTACTATTCACTAATTATTGAGATATATACCTTAGTTATAGTGTTGATTTCCTCAGTGCACATGAAAACACAGTTTAATATATTTTGCTAAATAACATTGACTGAAGCAGAAGCACAATTACCATACAGTTGGTTCAGCAGCAAACTTTTATACCTATACTATAATGAAGTATAGAGGCTTTGATTGATCTGGCAATCTGTCAATACTAAATACTTCCCATGTTGGAACAGGGGGTTCTGTATCTTTGTAACCCAAAGAGAAAGTAACAGCTCAACCACACGTTCCACTCACATCATTCAACTGCTCTCAAAATCCTTCCCCAGCTTTCTAATCATGTTTATTTCAGGAGATAATTATCTTCCTAATTAAAAGCAATAATCCACCTTCCAGTATCTGAAGTAACTTAAATCAAAACCACAAAATCATTATTTGCTGGAGTTTGACAGCAAATACAAACATTTCCAGTACAGGTTTCTCAAAGTGGGTTTTGTACCTCTAATATTAAGCTTAAGCAGATCACAAAGTGGCTTTAAAAACTAGCCAGACCTTCTGGGTAAGAAGTGCTCCTGAGAACTATTATATGAGTTGGATACAATTATGATTTTTTTTTTTTTTCTTTCCTCAAACAGAACATTAATACAATTTTACAACTGAATCCATGCCCTGGCATAATGCTGCATTTTCATTTTTCTAGGGGAATACAATTATTCTTGGCTTGCTTACAGTTTGTGCAAAGCTATCTGCAACTTACTGTGTGTATAAAATTAAGTAGAAAAATTGCATTGCCATTACTAGAAAAAAGAATTCTCTTATTACATATTGCTTGCAGAGTTTGACCTCAGCCTCTGTCAGACAAAAATGTGACATCAAATGAACAAATATTTTCTTGCTTAAGTTTTTAGATTCTAGTCTCTGGGATTTACTTAATTTCATTATTTTTATGAACTCCTGATCTTAGCAAATTTACTTTTGATTGCTTAATATGGCAGCTAGATGGATTGCTACAGACCATTTTCCTATAAGTTTTAAAGCCATAATTGCATACCCCATTGAGTTACAGATCACTTTTGTTAACTAGTCTTGATTAGAAGGTTTCTTTGTATCACTTCAATGATGTTTTTGCTGTGTTGTTGTTGTTGCATTTGTTTGGTTTTGTTTTCTTTTAAAAAAACAAAACCAAACAACAAACACACAAAACAAACATACCACCAACAAAAACACTCAATTATTAATTATTCCTTCAAGTAGTTAAATGTCTCCCTTACCCCAAGATCAAAGCTGCTGAGCTTTATGTAATTCAAGGTCTGAACCATTTTAGGGTATACCTTACACAAAAGTCAATGATTCCTAAACCTGCCTTTTAAGAAAACTTAACTGGAAGGCTTGCCTGCATGTAACCTATTTTCTATTATTATAATTATCATTTATTTTGATATGAATTCAAAAACCAGTTTGGGACTCCCCTGCACTTGTAAGCTACCTTGGCATGCTCTTTTGATATGCAGACCATTTAAATCCCAGAACTCTGCACAGGCTCAAGGTGTCTCCTACTCAGGAGTAGGAACAGGCACAAAAGTTCTTGGAAGTGATACAGCAGCTTTCTCCCAAATGCCCCTCTCCTCATCAAGTTGCTACATACTCTGCAAGCTCTGAGACAGTCAAACACTGCAATTTCATTTTAAAAGTTGTTAGAGCATGTACTAGGTACATATATATGTACCTATATATGGACACATTCTTCTACTGAAACTTAGGACACATTGGAGTTCTCTGCACTGCAGCACGTGCCCTCATGCTGGACTTTACTGACTAATCCCCAATTAGAAGAGATAGGTATGCAGCAACCTGAACCAAGCAAAACCACAGGCAAGCTCCTGTACAAAGTGGTCATTTTTTCCGAGTATATTATTTCCATCTGGTTATAGCTCTCACCTCATTAATGAATAATCCACAATATTCTCATTATGCTTTTTTAAAGCTAATTATATTAGGTGCTTTTACATACAGAAGTCTACTACAAAGTTTTCTTCTCCCTTCTTTGCCAGGGACAAGGCATTAATGAATGAAAACAAGTTGAAGAGCTACTGTACTATGTAGTCCACAAGCTAAACAGACCATTTAAAGTAAGCATCTTTGCCAAAACTAGAAAATGCACAGATTGGAAGACTGTCTCAATACAGAGAAGTTATGTAAAGATATTTTTAGCCTAAGTCTGATAAGCTAATTTCCAAAGTCTGCTTGTACTTGCAGTCACCTCGCTAGCAGAGGTTCATGCGCTTCAACTGTAAAATTAAAGTTACATTTTTAAACCCTAAATTTAAATTTTCCCCCGTTTTCAAATAAAGTCACTAAAATTAAAAATAAAAAAAAAAGAAAGTGCAAAAAAGCTCGTCTTGTCATTCTGAAAAAAGATCTCAAACTTGCAACATCAATGGGAGATTTTGTGTTTGTGTTGGGGAAAAGCCAACATAATTAATTTTGTCACACTCAATAATTTGGAAAAGCACTTGACACAATGTCTCACTTATTTACTCAGTTTGTGACCACTAAGATGATTAAATGCTAATCAAGAGTGTTTGCATATTAGAATATCTGAGATTTTACTGATTTACTCAGTTACAATATGTAACTTCAGACAACACAGAGCAATGAATTCCAAAATATCATACCCACACTGGTTTTGGAAGAGGGTGTTTTTGAATTTTTAATTGTTACTGTATTTTAAAAGTTAATCTTCAAGTGCCATTGACTCTTCTGGCTTTTAGTGGAAGACTGAAGTTTTCAGCACCTTCCAGGACTTGAACATTGCTTCATTTTGTCACCTTGTCATCCAAGCCCCTAGCATACCATAAGATACTAAAGCAAATTTCCATTGAATCTGAAGCAAACAACTGATTTGTGACATTTTAAAATACTTCTCTGGAAGAGTCTGACAAATAGAGTTTTTCATTTAATTGTAAATAAGGTGGTATTTTACTGCAGTGATCAGAGATAAATCTTTACAGAGAATTTAAAGGTCTCTGTGCAATATTACATACCACATTATGTATGAGGAAAGTGACATTTTTCTCTCCCATCTGTCAAAGAGAGTCTTTAGAAGCAGATGCACATAAAGATTGTTGGAACACTGGAGGGGAGGAAAATTGACTTCTCTGAGATAAGAGTAGCGTATTAAGATCCACTCAGGGGCAATTTCAGCTCTACCATCCTAGCACAAATAAAGATTTAATTTGACCAAAAGAATGATTTTATTATTTTTTCCCCGTTTCAGAATTTCAAAATGAAGACTTTAAAGAGATAATTACTTAAGTTCCTGAAACAATATACTCACTATTCTACCCAATTATGATAAGGATTTGGCTCATTTCAGAACATATAATACAGGAAGAGTTTAAGAGTGATGCTTTCCAATACAGAAGATCCTGTCCCATCTGCTAAATAATGTTATAGATGCACCCTTCATATATTGATTATTACAGACAATTTTCTGTGCTACCAGAATCAGATACCTAAGTACTTTGAAAAAAATAAAGCAAAATTACACTCTAAGATAGTAACTTGACAGGATGAGTTCAAAATGGGAGTCAAATAAAAATTTACCACTCCCACAGAATCTCTGGTGTTCAACTAAACTGTCCAAAGCCCAAGCCTGCAGGAAGGAGGGTTAGTCTCTTCCTAGTTACACTTCAGCCATACATATACATGCACTTGCACATATAAGAACGCCCATAGCACCAGACTTTGCATGTATGAGCTCCTACAAGCACAATCCATCTGCTTATGATAGGATTAAGAGGACATACAGGTTTTACATAAACATTCACCATCTCGTATGCCTACCAGAAGAATGTAATTCCATAACTATAATATATATAATAAAATGCTCTATCATAGACAGCACTGAAATATCCAGAACAAAAAAGTTAGCTCTGATATAGATTGCTCTTTGAATCTTAGTAAGACTGAAAGATGCTCCTTAGAAAATAATTATATTCTGAGGGAAAACATACCCCTGTGGTCAAATCTTAAGGATAAACTTGATTTCTGTACAGTTAATATAGTATTTAGGAGGGTATTTTGGAATGTGATACAATTTTATGTTATTCCAAGCAGATCTTGTTCAATTAAAGGAACATAATTCAGTGAACATGACAACCATTTACAGTGTCAGCAAATGAACACTGAAGCCAATTAAACTGTAATTTTAAAACTACAACAGCACCTCCTAAATGCAATTTACCAAGCTTCATATATTTACAGTGATGCTCACACACGCATGTGCACACAGAATAGAGAAATGTGTGTACACATACAATAGAAGAAACATTTAGGTCCAGGATATTTGGGTGGGTGGTGGGTCAGTGAAGTGATTCAAACTGATGGAAGAATGTGCAGAGGAAGGGAAGGAACAAAGGAGGAATATATTAGAGATGGTTATAACAAGGACTGATCCTGTGTAACTCTTATGTAGCAGGGGGACTGATCTTTTGCTAATATGGCCAGAATGTTAAATTTTTATCCCAAACTTCCAGATCATTATGTACCCACAAACAGCACCCGTGCTAATAAATTGTGTGAATTAGAACAACTGAATAAAAAAAGTCTACAGAAAATTAAAATAGAAAGAGGATATGTAAAACGGCTCAACCTAAAGGGCTTGGTACCCATAACTTTTATTTTGTGGGAATAAAAGAGATGAACTTAGAAGATTACGTACAGGACCTCTTGAGTAAGAAATCCTACCTATCAAACTGGTAAGCAGTAGGGGCTGTAGAGCAGGAGGAAACCTAAGGGAAATCAGGCTTAAGCTGAGCTCTCTACAAAGTGAGCCTTTGTCCTGGTTTGTGTGAAAACAGGACTAATTCTGTTCAGTGATTTTACTTTTCAGTTCAGGACTTCTAACTAACAGCACTTTCTGAAGTTAGGAGCATGTTTTTGCAGTGTCTGCTGCCAGCAGTGATAACAGCCCATGGTTAGAGTTACTACCAAGGATTGGTGTGCAGACCAAGGCCACT
>JANHFX010028572.1:176822-188776 GCA_027560015.1 Chloroceryle amazona
TGGAGCAAATATCAATACTGAAGTAAATGCAATTATAAACATCAATAATCAAATACTGACAGAACAGTACTTCCCCACAACCACATCTGTGACATCCAACAGTTTCAAAACTGTCTTGACTGGTGCTCGAGGACTTTTGTTTTTCATAAGCAGGGACAAAAACATTTTTTTCAAGAACTTCTCTAAGTACTTCACACACCGATCTCTATTTTTGGCAGTCACAAGGCACATGACAATGAGGCAAGATACCAAGTTTCACTGCTTACTGTAAAATGAAAACCTTTTATTTCAAGCTTTTAAATCAGATTTCTTTTCATGCTCTTTACTGCTTTCTCTGTAAGAAAGAGAAGCCAGACAATACCTTATCTCCCTTTTCTGCTTTTATTTTCTTAACTCTGATGTCTTTGAGATGATACATTGAACACTACACTAATGTAAACACAATTGCTCTACAGTTTTATGATTTAAGTTTTCTCTTGCACAACTGCTGCTAACATGCTATTTATTTTTTTGCCAGCTTTTGACTGCATATTAAGTCTGGCTTCAAGCGAGTTCAGCATGATAAAATCTGTCTTTCATGATGGGCAAAAAGCTGATTTGGAATCAGTCTGCTTACAAGCACAGTTCAAGTTCTATCATTTGTTGCTTTCTTGTCTTCTACATTTTCTTACTATTTGCTATTTACAAACACAGTTTTGTCCACCTCTTCAGTGTCCAATGATGAAGCATTGAACCTGTCTCAGCTTTAGTTTTCACTATCTGAAGTAACTTTTGCTGCTGTGTCTCATTATTTCTCCCTTCCCTTCAGATAGTCTGATTCTGGCAAGCACAATGGAACCACAATGGTACATGTAGTTCATTGTCAACACAAGGTATTTACCTACCCTCTACTTTCTCTATTCTGACCACATACTGTATTAAACGTCGTTCTAACGGATTGAACTACTGGGATTTTGTTTTTAATGGTAATTCACAACATCAGCTAGATGACCCTTACTGCACACTCAACAACACCCAAATTTTGAAAGATATAGCATTGAAAAAAACCAGACAATTAATGTACTTTCTTTTCTCGAACTGATTTTTAATCAGGATTATCTAACTTATCTATACTAGAGTGAATATACCGAAAAAAATTGCCTTGAATTGTACTGGACTTATCAGAACACAGGCAGAAAAATCTGCCATTTTTCTAATCAGAAATAGAATCTGAAGGGAAATAGCAATCAGACGTCAGCAAAATCTGATATTGGAAATTTCTCATCCATTAATATCTGCACACAAAGGAGTTTTGTAAATGCTTTACTATCCCTGTAGAAAGGTCTACAAGTGGCCTAAACAGTATAACCACTTCAAAGTCCTTCAGAAATCAGAACAGCAAATAGTGTAAACTACTGTACTCCAACTTGAGCATGAATACATAAACAGCTACACAGCTGAAAACCACCTAGACTGGTTGCATTTTCATACAGAATTTAAGTATGTCTGTAATGAAGGGTCCCAGTTCTACTTCAGCCATGGGAACCATTAGGTATAGCTTGGCTATAAAAGGAGCATATCAGATCCACAACTGAACCAGTGGCCCACGCTTACTGCCAAATACCATGGTCCTTCCATACCAAATTAACATGGTCTCATCACCCAATCCAAATAAGCACAGTAGTTTTCAATGTCTTCAAAGTAACCTTAGAGCGAGTGAAAGAGTAGCCCACTCCCTACAGTTTAGATTACAGGAATGAGCTTTAACTCCTTAATCAATACTAACTTGTTCTTACATACCTTTACCCACAAATAATATGCAAACTCTTTCTGTTACTGAGTATCTTGTGTTATCCATGCTATTCTGAAGTCAAATTTAAAAGTGAGTGAAGACTGTTGCAGAAGCGCGGAGCTTTTACTCTGACAAGGTTGAATGACTCTAGTTATAACTCATCAACTTTATTCCTCATCATGCTTAACAAAATAACCCAGAACTCAGATCAGGAACCACATAATACATTTGGAAAACAAACTCTGTATTTTAGATGAAAGGCTTTTTTCCACGCTATTTTTCTAGATACAAATGTGTGTGCTTATGTATCTACTTACAGAGTTGTAAATATTTAAGATTTGCAAGAACAAAACCACAAGGCCAGTGTCATCCTGGCCTGTATCAAAAACAGTGTGTCCAGTAAGACTAGAGAAGTGATCATGTCCCTGTACTCAGCACTAGTGAGGCTGCATCTTGAGGGCTGTGTTCAGTTTTGGGAGCCGCAGTATAAGACAGACATTGAGGTTCTGGAGCAAGTCCCAAGAAGGGCAATGAAGCTGCTGAATGATCTGACAAAAATGTCTTATAAGGAATGCCTGAGGGACTAGGAGCTGTTTGGAGAAGAGAATGTTGAGAGGAGACCTTATTTGCTCCCTATAACTACCTGAAAGGAGATTGTAGTAAGGTGGGTGTTGCTCTCTTCTCACAGGTGACTAATAATGGGACAAGAGGAAATGGACTTGGGTTGAGCCAGGAGGTGGTTTAGTTTGGGATATTAGGGATAAAAAAAAAAAATGAAAGTGTGATTAGGCATTGGAATAGGCTGCCCAGGGAGGTGGTGGAATCACCATCCCTAGAGATGTTAGGAAAAAAACCAAAACCAAACCACATCACACCAACAAAAAAACAACCATCCAAACATCTAGATGGGGCACTTCAGGACATGGTTTAGTAAACATTATCATGACCACTAAGTCGTTGGACCTGACAATCTTGAAGGTTGTTTCCCACTTTAATGATTCTATGATTCTAATATTTTAGTACACAAGGCAGTAACCTTATCTGACAACATAACTCCAAAATCCCTTGTGTTGAAGAAAAGGTCACTATGTACAAAAAAATACATTACTTCTGTGCAGGTAGTGTGGATATCAAAAACCCCTGTGCATTGGTACCAAATACTACAAGACCATGTACTCCTTGCATAGTAGGCTACCTGTCTATAATTACTTACACAGATGCTTGAGCCAAGGTTAGCAAAACAAAAAACAGGAAGTGACTTCTGGTTCTTCATACTCTATGATGGCATTGTTCCCTGACACAACTGCATCACCACAAGATTACAAGGAGTTCCACATGCTCCATTTTCCAAGCTACACATTTAAAAAGCAGAGGGGGGAACCTCTGAAGTACCCTTTCAGGGTACTTTTCCACAGGCATCCCCTCCCATAACCCCGGCTTTAGGTACTCTTCACAAATTGGTATATGCACAGCCGCTCTGGTGTCTTCATCTTGTTTCACATCCACTGATAGAGCTCCTAGACTTCTGGTGTCTCACACAGATATGGCATTTTTTTTTTGTTCCTCAGTATCCTACTTGAAGGAACCATTAAGAGCTTCCCACACACACCCTAACCCAACAACCCCATCCCTTGAACTGGAAGTATGAGTAGTGGGTTTCTTGTTTCTATATAGCAATTCACTGGCTAACAATGAAGTCAAAGAGTAGAAACCAAGGTAGTATCAGATTTAGACTAAAAAAAGAACAGAAAAATGCATCTGATTCCATTTGTCTTTTCCCCACGCAGAGACACACTGGCAAGCATCACTTCACTAACATTTTGATGCATTTCAACTACATGTCAAAAAATAAAGAGGAAAAAATAGTATAACTTTACATGTAGCCTTAGTAACAGTTATGTCAACAGTGCACTGGAAATGGGAACATCTTTCAAAGAAACTAATAATTTACTCTGAGTGAGGTCAGGTGCAGTTAGTCTTCAGCATTTTCAGTGCTCTAAATACACTGAGCAAGAAAGGGGAAACTGATCCCGAGAGTAACATGAACTAAGAGAATCCATTCCCCCACATGCTGTCAATGCAAATGATAGTTACTGCTTATGTAAAAAAAAAAAAAAGCAGCTTTGTCTTTCATCATATTACTCTTTTATTCAACTGGAACAACAAGAGTGTTCTTTTCCAGAAAGATCATCTTGTCCCATGGAAGGCTTCTCTAAAGTATCACTTGTAGAAATGAAAAATCAGGAATGACCGCTCTGAAACCAAGTGAATCATAGTTGTAAAACTAGAACTAGGGAGTCTCAGAGGAACACTTTTATTAGTAAAGCTGGTTTAGCACAACTTTATAGCATTCCCTCTATTCTCTGTAATGCAGTTAACAACTAGTTTTCCCAGGATAGTAAAGATTAGTCCATTTGTGCACTTATCTCAAAGCTCAAGTTGTACTTCTAAATACTATACAATTATATACAAATACAACTATAGGCTTTAAGAAATTGGATAATAGCCAATATTGTTGCCATCAAGTAGCTGAGGAAAATTGCTACATGTGTCCTATTATTAAAACACTAATGAATAGACATTGACATTGCTAAACATGTTTATTACTAAATATGTCAAGGCATACAAAAGAGACCTACCAAAAAATTGCTCAAGTCCATTTATAGACAGGCTTACCATCCAGATGTGTTTCAAAAAGGAGACAAAAAGGGGGAGTAAATGTTTTGACTTTTTTTCAAGGCCCTAAAATAATTTAGTTCTGTAATGGCTCAGAAAAACCTTCCTGTCAAAGCCAGCTGTCTAAGACAGAGTTCCAGATGATGTAAGTCTTCAGAACCCATTACAGATTCTTCAGTGACAATTCAGAATACTCTGCTGCTAGAAGCAGAGAGGTACCTGTGCAAGCATGCCTCATTAACAGGCAACTCAAGAGCAATCAGCCATGCCTCAATCTATTTTACTATCCTCATTCTACAGTATGTTTATATTTTTCTTTCTCCATCATCCCTACAAACCTATAAATAAATAGGTTTTATCTGCTTTAACTCCTAACACTCGAAAGGACACTCTTGACATACACCATAGGAGAATGGAAACTGGGTTTGAATTTTGGCAACACAAACTATTGATGCAAAAATAGTATTCTTCAATTAACTATATATACTTGCAGCACCTAGTTTGTTACTGTTACCTTTAGAGCTATTCCAAAAGACCTGCCACACAAACTCACAGGCATAAATATTATCTATTAACTGTAATGTTCACCTTCTTTCAAAAAAATTACACTTAAATCTGTTGCTGCTGAACTAAATTATTAGCTTCCTCAGTTTGTTGGCAGTGAATATGGCACACATTCCTTTACCCTCCTAGTCCAGGTTCTCTCTCCTACTCAAGAAGAGTTCCCTCTGTACTGCCTGATTTCTTTTTTCACTGAGAGATTGAGCTGAAGTGATCTCCTCAGAGCAGCTCTCAACAAAATCCCTCTAAAGGGTAAGAGCTTCATCTTTACAATATACCCATTCCTATAGTCACCTGCAGTACTTAGTGTAGCTTGCTGCATACCAGTCACTTAGTGGGTACTATAATTAGCACAAATGCTGTAATAAACTCAAGGTATTATGCAGAGGATTATCATCCGTTTAGCCTTAAGTATCTGTCTTAGAAACATTCTTACCAAAAAACTTACATCTGTTCACTGCACAGGGACGGAAGTGAAAAAGTTATGCTTTTTTTCTATGTTTAAAATACCTCTCACCCCACCAGTGAGTTAACTACT
The DNA here is from genome assembly GCA_027560015.1 of Chloroceryle amazona. Taxonomy (NCBI): domain Eukaryota; kingdom Metazoa; phylum Chordata; class Aves; order Coraciiformes; family Cerylidae; genus Chloroceryle; species Chloroceryle amazona. Next base: position 182,369 of record JANHFX010028572.1, read on the forward strand.
TTTGCCTATATGTAGTCATCTTTAGCAGAACAGAATAGGATGTGTTTATAAAGAAAAGCAAACACAGAAACACAGCATTTGTGAGAATCAGGCTTGATTCCAAGAAGAGAAAAGACCAGTTTTCCAAGTAGTTAATGTGAATTTTGGATTGCTGCCTCCTCCCCTCGATGCTTTCTGTACATCCCTAATATTCTAGTACATCTTTGTTACCCACTACTGCAACAGAGTGCTGAGAGGAAGACATTCCAATCTCACTGCAGCTGTGGATCAGGAATTAAAAGTCAGCAAGAACCCTTCAATAACTTACTGCTAAGGAGCACAAGGGAACATTGTAAGAACCCATCAATCACAGTTTTCTGTGGTTAGCTAACATGTCATTTCAAATCATGGCAGAGAACAGCTAGCCTTTAACACAAAAAAACTTCCAGTAGCTACATAAGCATACTAACCATGAATCTGATATGGGAGTCTGTCTTCCAAAAAGGTCTGTGTCTGATCCAGACAAGATCAGCATTTTCTTTTCTAGTTGTCATTGAAAACAAAGTATTTCTTCATACTGATCCCGTTTGTTAATCCTATCTTAAAGGCAAAATACTAATACTTCCAAACCCCTTAAGTTTCATTTCATACCATTAAAGAAAGAGTATGTTGCCAGGCAAATTTGAGATCTGCTACTTATTACTTTTGTTATAACAATACATTATGGCATGTTTTAATTGAATGAATATTAGTATTTTAGCACAGTTTTCATAAGCTATTCTATGCTGGTTTAATGCAATAGTAGGTTTTAGGAGGGAGGATATTTTTTTCCATGAGAAAATCTAAACATACTTTTATTCTGCTCACAACTTAAATTTCTGAATTTGGGAAACAAGAAACTGGGTAACTTTCTATGAAAATTTTAATGGAAGAAATAAAATATCAGAAAGGAACAAGTCTGTACAGACTCCATGACTAAAGTAGCATTTTAGCTGCAATGACAGGAATAGCTCCACAGAAATAACATTATATATAACTAAAATACTACAAACATCCTTAATGAGTCTTATTTCTAACACTGTATTCCGGCTTTTAGCCTCTTTTGAGATATGTAGGAAATAGCATTACCAATGCCTTTGATAGGACTGGATGAGGAAGCAGATGCCCAGCTACGCAGCACTCACTGTTAAATCAGAACTGCAGAGGGTGCATTTTTCCAGAGATTTTTCTGTTTCAGAAGAAAAAAAAAAAATCTAATCCTTTTGGTTCTCAAAAAAACCTTAAACAGGACACAGATGGTTTAATTCCTTGCTTTAAAAATACTTAACAGAAATAGTTGAGAATATAGCTCCCAAGAATCAAATACCAAAGAAACCTAGAACTGATTACATTTCTTTCCAATTTGTATGTTCAATGCATGCTTTCTCAAACACTTATTGCTTTGTGAAATAAAACAGTAAGTACACAAAAATGAATTTCCTTCACACATACAGAGGAGCATATGACCAAACCATAAATACTTACAACAGTGGCTAACTTAAAAATCTAAAATAGGATTTTAGCTTGAAGACTTTTCTTGGACTATCTGGAATTCAGATCTTTGAAAGATTTTTGTGGAACACTAAATACATGAATTTTAGTTGTTCTACTTATGCTGTGATAGTTCCCTAAGAAGTAATAATGAACAGGAATCTCCTAATTACATTTGAAAATTAACTATTACATATATAAGTTTGTAAAGATGGCAGAGAAGCCACATTCACTTTTCTCAGCCTAAGAACCTGTTTGTAGAGTGACAATCCTTCTAAATAATACTCAGTTATTAGAGATGAAACTCTTAAGTTAAAACAAAAAAAAAACCCTAACAAATGAAACCCACACACATATAAAAAATGAAATCACTAAAAACCCGAACACACACACACCACCCACACAAAAAAAGCTTCAAACACACACCAAACACCACAAGACCAGAATCAAACATACAAAACAAATCAAAGTTTTCTGAAGACTACATGAACGTGCAGAGAGGAAGAACACCATATTCTCTGACAGAAGATAGTGACACAGAAGCCAGTGTAGCCCAGTTCGAAACTGCACAGCTCTTTTGCTCTCACTGAGCACCAAGTTTTAGACAGGTGCATTATTAAAGAACTGACCTACTCTGAAGATGTAACCTTAAGGAGGATGCAAAGTTTGTTTTTATTAACATGACCCATCTTACTATAGCAAAGACAACACTTGTAAGCCCCAGATTCCACTAAAGGAAGAAACAAACCATCTTGCTGACAAGCCTGACCACAGCATTGCAGATGTTATGAAGGTAGGGGTAAATTAATCATGCAGAGATCCATGCTGTCATAGCTAGAAGCTTTTGGTACCCGAGGTGGCTCAATTATAGATAGTTAGAGCATCCCCCTACTACCCTCTGTTTTGACATGCAAGCATGCCAAGACACAGCAAAGAGGTTTCTTACACAATAAGAAATCAGAAGGATGCAAAGCTACTCAAATCAACAGGAAAGCTTAGAATGGACCTGAGAGAAATCAAATCTCCCAGCAACACAAATTGTTCTGCTATGTAAGCATCTTGTCCACCTAAGCTAGCTACTGACCTCCAGAGCAATTGCAATATTTACAGATAAGAGCACAAACCCGTTGCCTTGAAGAAAATTCTTTCCCTTGCAGTATCGTTTGCAAGGGGCTTTTTACCATCTCCCCTTGAAAACATACAAAAATGAAGTGGCTTGTGCTACCATGGCTATACTTTACAGCTCTACAGAAGTGATTATTCATCCTTGGCCAGACTGTAAAAGTCAGGAAGGCAATGATTTGTTTGTATGATAGGAATAATTAAGTTTAGGGCTAACATGTAAAATTCACATTTGAAATACTGAATAACTGATGTCATACTGAAACTCTCAAAGCACATATTTATCCATGTTTTACATTAAAAAAAAAAATGCAGAAAAAACTATGGACAATCAAGGACAGAGCTTGGGAGGGAGTTGTTTCTCACACTCAGTTTCTTTTATAGGTCCTGTAAGGGTCTTTCTCCTCAAAGCAAATTAAGCAAAAACTGCTGACAGTCCTCTTCAACTTCATTTAACTTTGGGTGGAATCCCTTAGGAGTAGCACTGAAAATGGCATGCCCTGTGCTTTGCTCCAGCACAACAAACTGAACTTCACTATGGGAATCACAGCTTTTAATAAGTACCTCTCTGATTTATATATTATATAATAATTATTAGCAATTATATATTGGAGTTAAGTTTTAAAGCCTCTGCGTACTATTCAAATACCAATTGACAATACAGAGTCCTACAAGGACTTGCAGCTCTTAATCTTTCTTTTTCTAAACCACTGAAATTAAACCGTTGGGGTTAATTTTACTACAATTATACATATAAACCTTTATAATATATACATAGTTTCAGCCTTTGAATCACGTACTGATTCCGTTTAAAAGTGCTACTCGGGAGAAAAATAGGGGAACATCAAGCCATTACTAATCCCCCACAATTTCTTAAAACCCACAGGCTTTGTAAGCAAGAACTACTACCTACTTAGTAATAAAAATGATTTCCTAGTTAGACTCATATCTTCAAAATAAATGGGTATTTGTTGTGTAAAGGTTACCATCCAGTTTATTAAAAAATACTTCATAAAAAGGGAGCCACTTCCCTAGAACAGGCACATGAAACCTATAGATAAATGTAGTTATTTCATAGGTTCTTAAACCAGAAGGAATAAGTTCCACTATAATGACTTAGATGACGTCAACAGCATGTCTCACATTGTTTTTCTTGGCCTGAACAGCCAGCAGTAGCTTTTATAAACCAAATTCTCATGTCTGTATTTGCTAGTAACACAGCAACACATCTAGATCTAGTGTCTTACCCTGTCACTGCAGATCCTGAAATAAGTTTGAGGCAACAGTATGCCCATATAAGTAACCTATTAGTACAGTATTTTTTATTAGAACTATTTTGTGTTACTACTGGTTTTATTATTTTTTGATTATTGAGAAGCTTCTAGAAGTACTTAAAAAAATTTAAGAAAAACTAACAGAAAAAAACACAGGAACAATACTGTTCCAACATATTTGCTATTGGTCAGGTTTGTAACAGCATCAAAATTTCCAGCACTGCCAAGGTATCTCAAATTACTGGATTAATTATCCCTACAAGATAAGAATATGTGCTGAGTTACACAACTTGCACAAGACAAAAGATAGTTTTATTTATTAAAAAAACCTTAACACAGCAGAAGACTTATCAGACTAGTAAATAATTCAGCCAACATAATTTTTATACATAATATAAAACCACATCAAAGTTCACTAGAAGTATTTAGAAGCCCACTAGTAAATCTGCTAGAGAAACATAATTCTGTACATTGAAGTAATCACCGTAATACTCTATGTACACGTCTTCCTAGCTCAGTTAAGTCTTGTTTAATAGACTACATACCAAGAAGCAGTACTAGATCAACATTATATCAAACAGACACTTAAAACCAGACCTATGAGGATAAAGAAAATTACTTGTATAGCCTCAGAAAGTTATATGACATTTCACCCGGTACACAGGAGGCTCTATTATTTTTATAAAAGATCAGAACCTTTCTTATTAGGCTGTCTCTCCGTGCTAGGAAGAGCATCAGGGTTAAGCATGCACAGAATGATGATGCAATTACACCAAAGTACCTCACTTTTAGTGACATGTTAGTCCTTTCAGTAGGAAAGGAAGATTAGAAAGCAAGGCCTAGATCTTAAGCCATTGGCTCTTCAAAACAGACTGGAGCATTTTATTTTTCTGCAGATCAAAAGACATGTCTAACTGCTTAGCTCTTTTACATTTATAGTTGCTGATACTCAGGAGGATCATGAAGTTGCCATGCGTAATGGTAGGGTATGCATCTAATACAAGGATTAAAGAAAATGAACTCACAGGAACATTTGACCAAGGTTAAATATGTGATGAAAATCTTTTTGTCATGTTACCCACAAAATTATTTTCCTATATATTGTGATTGATAGCAGATAAATTGAAAACATATAAATACAATACAGATTCTGTACAGCATATAACTATAGCCTTGTTTCCAGAGTTTAAAAGTGAAGGACCACAGTCATTCCTTCTGTATCAAGGGTTTTATTTATTTTGTCTACCACAGCTGAGCAAAGTCAGATTACTTAAGTCAGCTTTAAGCTTCAGATTTTTTTTTTCTCCCCAGGTTCATTTATCTGCCAGTGTTATGGTGACCTAGCCATTAAATTCCACACAACAGAAGTGATAAGCTACATGAATTATTTGCAACATATTCCGAGTCCCTCCAACTCAGTCAACTTCTGCTGCAAGTCCAAGTCAGTAAGAGAAATACATTCCTCTCTAGGCCCCTACTTTCAAATGCAAACAGTTGCCTTAGCTTATTTCTCCTCATTAGGAACTATCACCTATTCTCTTATGGAGTTTGATTTCCCATCATGATTTAGATTTCTCTTCCACTCGCTCTCAACTATATCAGTGCTCTTCCTTCTGCAGCTAACTTTTGAATAAATCCGCTTTGGGTGAACAGAGGCAAGAGGAAATCTTGTATCAAAGACAGACGATATTGGCTAACACTTGCCAGGCAAAGCACTTTACTTAAATTAGGCAGAACAGGTATGAAACATATTTAACAGATCATTTTTCATAAGTTACAATGAACATACTTAGGAAAATATGAAAGCAGCCCACCAAATCAGTAATAAATTCTCTCTCCTTTTCACCTCATTCCAGTTATTCTTTCTGAAAAGTGGGAAGACGAAAATCCCACTCCAACCTACCAAGAGGGTCTTAAAATACAAAGAAAACACAAAAGGAATATAAAACTGGACAAGGAAGGCGAACAAAAAATACATACAAATTTTTCCTCACTTTCAGTTTAAGAACTCCAAGATTTTAAATACCTGTGCAAGACCTGGATGTAATTCATCCCTTGACTTGAGAGCTAAATTCACACTTCTAGGATAGCTAGAAAGTTGTTCTAAATCAAAGGTCATGGGATATGCTAATCTCAAATACACTATCACTTCTGCTAAAACTATTCAATTTTGTGCAAGTAACTACTTTGTAGAAGACAATCCAGTACTTGAACTATTGTCTTAAACCTACAAATAAAGTCCATCTTGCTCTTTGGGCCATTGCCTAAGAATTTTATAGGAACAGCAAAACCTCAACAGAAAAGACTAGGGAAGGCTGCCTGCAGAGGGATCTTGCAAGCACCATCTTTCCAGTAGCTGTACTCTGCAGACAGCAAAACCTCTGTCTTCAATCTGAATTTGCATTATTGTTCTTCTAAATAGGCCATTTGACAGTTCACACTGAAGGATTCTTGTTATCCCAGCTCTTGTGCAAAGATCTCTAGTGTCTATATCAACTAAGTG
>JANHFX010028572.1:192021-229234 GCA_027560015.1 Chloroceryle amazona
AAATATAAACAAAAATACTTTTTGAACAAAATATAAACAAAAATACTTTTTGAACAAAATATAAACAAAAATACTTTGCACTTTATTTCTTGCAACATCACTGCTCCATTTTTCATCGCTGTACCTAGACTAATATGCACATGTGCACACGCTTTAAGGCTTTATATTCAGTAAAACATGATGATTGGGTAAGGATGAGAAACAAGCAAAAAAAGAAAGCTGCCTATCAGGTACTTTTAACATTTTAATCTAAAAGCAGTGCTACATGTTGGTCACAATGGTAGCAAGGGTGCACTCTTCCGGGAGGATCAAGCATGATTATGTCATCTCTTTGCCTTCTGTCACAAATATAGAGGAATGGCTACAAAGAAGTCACTGTTATGTGTCCAAGGGCAGCAGGGTCCATGCTGCTTACTCAGAGGAAAGATTGGCATTTATGACCAGGCTCTCTCTCAAGAGGAAGCTACTTTTTGGAAAGGAGAACGAGAAGATATTGCTATATATTATACCACCAGCAGTAAACACCTACCTTAAAACCAACTAAAATCATGTCAGGATGCTGTTAAATCCATCCCAGTAACCTCTCCTGTACTCAGGAAATGAGTCTACAGATGGAATAACACGACAGTCCTGAAAATCATAGCTTTAGCAGTAATTTTCACAAGATATTCTCAAGTGCAAGAATAAAAGAATTAAATAGAAAGCTTCCTATCCTGCTCATATTGAAACTCCTTTGAAGTAACCCATGCATACTGCTCAGCAGCTTTTTTTCCCTCAAAGCCATGAACATCAAGATGCAGTCCACTGTGCTGAAAGCCACTCTTTCCAAAAATGAGAGTACTTGCCAATAAATCACAACTGTTTTACCATATGCCATGTCGTTCTGCCAAGTATCACCAGCCTGTTCTACTTTTAAGCAAATTTCATTATAACATAGCTCAGAGCAATCCTCATTAAAAAGTATACTGAAAAATGTCAAGTTGTTTTTACATTAAAAATGTGACTTTGTTTTCCATGAAAGACTGAGATTTATTGAAGAGGAAAATTTGAAAATGATCACCTCAACCTCACCACTCACTTTTGGGACTAGAATGACAGCCCTGGCATCCAATCCATCACACAGTAATACTAATTGTTACTTTGAGGGCTGTCCATTCCCCACCACTCCAGTGAGATCTCCAATTAAAACACACTTAAACACCCTTCCTGTTTGTGCTGTGAAACAGCAGTTCAGGATACAGCTATCTCTTTACATAACTTTGAATACCCGTGTTCAACCTTTTTGTATTAAAGGCTCACTTCAGACAGTTCTAAGAGTCTTCTAAAAAGTCATTAAGCCTTTTCAGCTTTTTTGTGATCATGCTAGACTCAGCACCAGGGTTTCCGTGTAATAGCTGACAAGACTAGTCTTTAACTGATGTACTACCCAGAAAACTAGTCCAAATGTTGACCTCATTTAAACTCTGATCTCACTGGACTCATGGGGTAGGGAAATCAACCTAAAATCTGGCATAAGACTCTGATTTATTTTAGCCAGAAAGAAGATCAACTCATGGTAGTTTTACATTTTGGTTTGACGAGTCATTGCTAAACCTATCACAGGCTAGAAAGACATTAGTTTTCCATTAGAAAAAATATTTCTTATATTTCCAATATTCCCCACAACCAACAGTCAAGAAGAAACATTCCTTACTCCCAGTACCAGTACTATAAAACTTCCCAGTTTTAGTGGAAGCTTAAAAGAATTTTAAAAACTCTCAAAGTAAAATTCTCAAGTTTTAAGACTGAAAAAGGTCATAGTCAATTGGGACTTATAGTATATGAATCACAGTACAGAAGTTATACTTGTCAATGTAGTTTTCTATCAAGAAATCAGATTTCCCTATGATACTGAAGTATGATTTAAGGGTTCCACACATTTTGGTCAGCTCTGTTTGAAAACCGTAATATAATGCCTGTCAATTGCTGTCAATGTTCATCCAGAAAAACACTAAAAAAATTCACCACAAGCCTCTGAAAAGCCAAGTATTTATAGGGATGTTCTATGTAACTGATATCTTCATTAAAAAAATAATTTTAGACATGAGACCACTTGCGTTTCCTTTTCATTGTAGTTTCACACACACTCTTACCTGCCCTTCTAAAGAAGTGGAAAATTTCTAAAAGCCATTCTGTTCTAGATCCATGCTTCACTTATCCTAGGTATTCCCAATTTTTGTTGTCTCAATCTTGCACAGTTGTATTTAGCCAAACTTAGACCAGAACCCATCCCCCTTATTGCTTTAAGGGATACATTAAAATTAATGAAGTCTTTAATGACAAAGGCCGTATCTGTTCAACCTGTCACTCAGTGTTTGTGTCTGTTTCTGTCTGGCCTCCCTGCCTTTCTCAACCTATCAGTCTCTACAAGGACACCTACAAAAAATGACCTTTAAAATGTTTTTTATCCCTTGCCACCAAAAGCAAAATACTTTTAGTACATTACTCTACTGAAGTTTCATTTTGATTTGTATTGGAACACTACTGAAGTGCAAATTAGGCTGTTTAGTCCAAGATGACAATTTTTGGTAAGATTTCCTCTCATCCTGGCCAACTGTTTTATGTGTAGATAAATATGAGAGTATGCATCTTGAGTTAGTTGAAGATGAACATTGCTTCTTAATGAAATCCAACTATACTTAAAAAGTAAAAACTAAATTTAAAAGATTTCTACTTCAGTAAAATATAAGACAATCAAATATCTGATAAACAAACTAGAAACCAGCCTTTTCTCTATCCATAATACAGAATGTTTCCCATCTTAAGATGAATGTATCCTCAGGAATGCAGACAGGGAGAAGCAGGGACTAGTTGCCTGGAAACAACCTTGTCCAAGAAAGCTGCTATAGACTACAAGGAAATTGGCGACTGATCCTTCAGGCTCACTAGGGCATAAAAAAAAAGTGTAAACTGTTGAGACTACTCTGCAAATTAATTTGGGTTGTAACTAGACGATCTTCAAGGCCCCTTCTGGCCCAAACCATTCTATAATTCTATAACAGCTTAAGTTATCCATGAAGAAAAAAAAAAAAAAAAAAAAGAGATAAACCCATCGGGCAAAAAGATTCAGTATTTGCCAAGTCATTTAAAGCACAGGAAAACTACCAACCATTACACTTCATTGCCATGAGAACCCTGGCACACATATAAGTCTATGAACATGCACATGACCTGCTGCAAGAACTACAGAAACTAGTACCATGGTCCACACACTGACAGTGCCTATGCAGAGAAGAATGGATAGCTGTCATCTGTGTCCTACTGCCATGCTCCCTCAGCTTGCAGTTATATGAACATCCCAAGCACAACTTTCAATCAGATGGAAGTATTTAATAAATTGTTACTCATATCAAAGCAGCTGTAGAGTAACACAATTTAATTGTTAAAGTACAAATGCAGTATATAAGTACTTGATGTGCAGCCAAGTACAGTGGAACAACCACCTCCCTGGTCTTGATGGACACATTATTTCTAATACAAGCCAGGATGCTGTTGACCTTCTGGGCCACCTGGGCACACTGCTGGCTCATTCAGCCACAGTCAATCAGTAGTCCCCAGGTCCCTTTCTGCCAGACAGCCTTCCAGCCACTCAGCCCCAAGCATGTAGACTTGCATGGAGTTGTTGTGGCCCAAGTGCAGGGTCTATCACTTGGACAGGATGGATCAATGGGCTGAGGCCAACTGAATCAGCTCCAGCAAAGTCAAGTCTGTCTGCAGAGCCTTCCTACCCTCAAGCAGATCAACACTCCCACCCAACTTAGTGTCATCTGCAAACTTACTCATGGCACACTTTATCTCCTCATCAAGACTATTGATAAGGATGTTAAACAGAAGTGGTCCCAATACTGAGCCCTGAGGAATACCACTTGTGACCGGCCACCAGCTGGATTTAACTCCATTCACCACCACTCTTTGGGCTCAGCCATGCAGCCAGAGTTTTACCCAGCAGAGCATACACCCATCCAAACCACAAGCAGACAGTTTTTTTTCCCCACAAAATGCTGTGAGAGTGTTGAAGGCTTTGCTGAAGTCCAGGTAGACAACATCCACAGCCTTTTTTCTCATCCACTAGGTGCCTCATCTTATAGAGTATCATCAGGTTCATCAAGCAGGACCTGCCTTTCATAAACCCATGCTGACTGAGCCTGACCCACTGGTTGTCCTGTATATGGTGCATAATGGCATTCAATAGTATCTGCTCCATGACCTTCCCTGGCACCAAGGTCAGACTACAGGTCTGTAGCTCCCCAGATCCTCCTTTCTGCCTTCTTATAGATGGGCATCACATTTGCTACCCTCCAGTCCACTGGGACCTCCCCAGTTGGTCAAGACTGCTGTTAAATGATGGAAGGAGACTTGACTGCAGCACAACAGTTGTGAGAGTTATTCCACCAGGTTTCCATGATGGCAGCTACATCAGTTTTCTCACTGCATAATGGCCTCCAGCTCCTCCTGTTTATTGCCCATGTGGTGTTCATTGGTGTAGATGCATGTCAACTAGGCTAATGATCCTGTCACCATTCTGGGTGGAGAAGCCACAATTCCTGCCTGTTATCAGTTACTTACATGGTTCCTAACCTATCAATGAGCTGTGTGTTTTTGCTGCCACTTGGCTCACCATCCCCCACCTCCACTGAGACAGCAGACTGAAAGACTGTACCAGTACACTGGCATGCCACTCCCAGTCTCCTCTCTAGCAACCCCACTTTCATCACCATCCCCCTTCAAATATAGTTTAAAGCTCTTGCTATGAGCCCTGTTAAATCTGGTCCCAGGATCTTTTTCTCCCCTTTGAGACAAGTTTACACCATCTATTGCCATCAGTCCTGGTGCCTTAGACCAACCTGTGTTCGCAGAACTCAAAGCCCTGCCAGTAACACCAGATTTGAAGCCAGGAATTCATCCAGTGGTTCTTCCTGTCTAAACCCTCATGGTTCCCTGCAGCTTGTGGGATAGAGGAGAACGCTACTTGTGCTCCCAATCCTTTAAACAGCCATCCCAAAGCCCCACAATCTCTCTTCATTGCCTGTGGACTTCTTAAGTTCATCACTTACTATTTGAAAAATTAACTGGTAGTAGTCTGAGGGCTGAACTACAGTAGGAAATTTTCTCTATGTTCTTAACCCTGGTCCCAGGGATGCAGCAGGCTTCCTTGAGAAGTGGGTCCATTCTGTAGATTGGGCCTTCTGCTCCCTTCAAAAGAAAGTCTACTATGACAAGGACACATCCTTTTTTCCTTTGATGAATTTGTTTTGCTACAAGGCATAGTTTGTCTTAGCCTTGGTAAGACTTCTAAGTGAGGTGAACCTTCATCCTCATTGGATTCTCCCTGCAGAGTGGCATACATATTTTTCAATAGCACCTGGGCAGGTGCAGTGTCTTCCGGGGTGATATGCATGCTGTACCTGGCAGCAACTTGTTGCCAATGCTCCTCATCCTCTAAGTAACCACACCCAGCAAGATGGAGAGAGAATAGGGAGCTTTCTGTGTCTTGAGCTCTGACTGTTGGGCCTGTTTGAAGGAAGGCAGGGTCTGACTCCATCAATCTGTATCCCTCTTACACTCCCTTAGACACAAAAAAAACCCTCCACAAAACACAAGTTCCCTCTTAAATTGCCAGCATTTCTTCCAATATACTATAAACATTATTTACCATTTTGAGGTTTGATCCTCCCTTTTCCAATTAATGTTTTTGAAGTGACAGAATTGCTCTCATTTCAACATCTTTCTGGGAAAGTGGTAAAGGAGATTTTATATATAGAGGGGGTTTTTTTACCAGCTAAACCAGAATTGCTTGATCTTGACTGCTGTTTGGAAAGAGAAGAGAGTTTCTTTTTTTGTTGTTATTTTGCTGCGGGTGTTGATTTTTCTACCTCCAAATAAATAGTAACACACTGCCAAACACCAAACATTACTGATTTAAAGTGCAGTTCTTGTGAGTATAATAAATTACTGTGAGGTACATGCACTGCTTCTGAAGTGAATGAGTAAAAACTAAAGATGAAGAGGATCTGCAGCATCATTTTCAGGCACAAGCAAGTTATTTAATGGCTGCATCCCTTCACCCCTACCCACAAGGGCCAGTGCTGCAGCCAAAACCCACAGCTCATCTTCTGATCTCCAAGCACACATGGGAAGTGTTTCCAAATTATCTTCTCCAAAGGTATGGGCTAAAGAAGGGATAGCTAAAGCTGCCTTTCAGTGCTCCAAACTGCAGCACTATTTGGAATTAGTTATATGAATTAATCCTCTCTTTAATAAGTATAAAATGAAAAGTGCTAATAGCCTATTCCACTATCACCAGTTAAGTTCCTTCACAGCTCTCCAGAAGTCTTCTGATTACAGTTCTCCACTATTTCAAAGAAACACCAAGTACTAAGGACTCTAGATTAGTTTCTAGATCAAACACCTTTTCATTCTTGACCTTTTCCATGGAGAGACTGTACCTTCTCGATAACCATTTTGAGACTCAAGAGTCCCCCAGTAATTTAAGATATTTTAATACTAACATTTTCACTTACCATTTTTCCTGTACTTCTTATAAGGGACACAGTATGTTTAGAAACAGCTCAACAGTGTTCAGTAAAACCTGGCTTGATGTAGAAGTTTTAATCAGAACTTTGGAGTTTAAGGAACACATTACTCTTTCTTATTATTCACAGAAGGCTTAATTAACACAGCAAACTAGTAGCAGCTGAACAGTGGAACAAAACAGGGAAAAACAAGCTCTCCTTGCCTGTTTCTCACATCTTTTGTTCTCACTGTACCAAGTATAAAAGCAATCTGTAAATGCCCAAGTGACATTACAGGTCAATGGCTCAGTTTTGAACAACTTTTCTGCAGCACAATCTGTATACATCTTTGTAACACTTATTAATGCCTACATCAGTTACTCTCTGCACCTTCAAAAGGTCAGCCAAATAATCTGATTTTAAGGAATCATGTTATTTTTACTGTGCAACTCTAGGAGTAGAAACAGAAGAGCAGGCACAATAAATGTGTCAGAATGCAGACAGAGCAGCTGACAAATAATTAGCCTTGTACTAAACCACTCAAAGGAGTTCATAACTGATGCTTTTTAGCAATCAGATGGATACAGATGAAGTAATACCCACTTCTTTCCCAACTTTCACCCAGCCCAAGTCTAACCAGATAGTGCTGGATGCCTAGAGGACAGCACTGCAAACATGCAAAGGTACACGAATTTTAACTCCTAATCCAAGGGAAATTTTCTAATCCTTCTTTCTGAGGAGCAGACGATTAGTTATTTCATTTTCCACATTTGTTCTGCACTAGTGTTCCATAGTCTATCAATAATTAACATCAGGTATAAACTGCAGTCAGAGTTTTAAGACTGATCCCCTCACAGTCTACGGTACCACTCACCAGTCTTCCCTGTTCATAGTCATAACTTCTCATTTTAATTACGAACAGCATCAGGCAGATATACATGCTTTACACAGCTAGATTTACTACAATTATTTTGAGTCAAATATGCAGAGACTTGGTGACTTGAAGAATTTATCAAAGTGAAAGATCAAAACCACCAGGGCTATAGCCATATGGGATAGACTGGCACTGTGGGAAGCTGCTTTGTAACTTTACTGCAACTGTCTTAATGAAAAGCTAAACTCTACTTGGCTTTCTGATACCAAACCTTTAGTTAGTGTTAATCAAACCTACTTTTCCAAAGGAAATTTTTAAAATGCTCTTCATGAACAGATACTGCAATTAGAAACTGTATAAGCAGATCTTCAAATAGCACGTTAACAAGAACGTAAAAACACACACTTTTGTTTGTCAATGTTTCAGTCAGATGCTAATTAAGAAAGTATTCAAATGCCTATCTTCAAGGATCACTCTTGAAAGCACATAGATTAGTTCTGGAAGGAACAGAAAATGCTATACTGCCTTTCTAATTGGTGTAGTGGTAAATTAGGGACACTGCATTGACAGCTGATGCCAACTGCCTCCCAGTCACAGATTATTGGAAGACAAAGGTAGATAAATAAGCAGTGATCTGCAGCTGAATTACATCCTACTACCAGAAATGAGTATGCTGAAGTCAATAAACTGACTTGATTTTTGCCTCGCTCTCTACCTTTCAAAAAAGTGCACAAGCATTCCCCCCACAGCTGAATTTTGCTATTTCGAGTAATGACCATTTATATTCATATTATTAATAAATATCAATATAATATACTCATTAAATATGCAGGGATACATTTTTTCTCAAGCATTTATTTTTCTGATTTGAAGAAGTCCAATCAATTGTTTAACAAAGAAAAATAAAAGGTTAGCTTGCAGTGCCAACACCTCAAACTACTTTTAGTAAATTAAATACCTGCTTACATAAAAGAAAGGTTTGGGAAAAAAGCGCCTTACATACCAAAAATAAATATTTTCAAAATAACTGAATCTACACAAAATTAGCATATAGTTAAGTATTTTAAGTCACTCATTGCTACTTTTAGCAAATATCCTCAGAATAGCCTTGTCTGTTTTACCTTTAGAGTAGAAGAATGGTCAGAAAAAGTCTGAGAGTTTTCAAACACTTAACATTTAGAACTACTTAACAGCAGAAGCAGCAACTTTAACAGCTTGGGATACACACTGCATGAATTCATTTCCAGAACGTGTTTAGCTGTAACAGCTGTACGTTAACTGGCTAGCTTGGGCCAAAGGAATTTATGTATGTAGCATATAAGCACATGATTACCTTGTTGCAAAGTAAATATTACAGCAGTGGTTTTGAACAATGAATGTCAAATAATTCTACCATAAACTTACTAAAGTTTGGAAGATGCAATGGAAAAGGAAAGGAGATACACTTTCTATTTAGATTAAAGAACAAAAGCAACATGGTATTTTCAGAGAAGAGGCAGTTGCAGACTTCTGTAATGGGCTGGGGTTAATCCACAGGGTCTCTGTTTATCAGACTGACCAATGATTTTACCTCATCTTTGAGGACTAGATGACCTCCCGAGGTCCCCATTACATTAAAGAGGAGGCAAAGCACTTGATTTTTACAGTCAGAAATCCTCCACCATGTCAAATCTTCCTGATACATAACATTAAGACGTTATTTTACAGTATCTGGCAGCAGACTTATTTTTCCTTCCATTTTGGCAACAGGAGATAGAGGATACAGAAGTCTCTATGTACATTCACAGCCTCAGGTACTTCTGCTACTCCCTTCTACTTCTGTAAACACCTTCCAGCAGGAAGGTAGAAGGCTCATTGATTTCATTCTGTTTCAGGTCAGGATTCTTCCAAGAGTTAGATCCTCTCCAAAAGTTTCTTAAAGAAGACTCAATGGAGAACATAAGACTGATTAAAGAACAAAAAAGTTGCTTGTTTGTACCTTTCTTCTTTGCTCATTCAGTTAAATTTCAATACTATAAAAGCATACAAAAAGTAGTAAAATACATGCTAATCTCTAGTTTTCCATTTATCATAGATCTTGCTTAGATAGCAGAAATAAGTTGCTACACATCTTCAGCAACAATTTAACTGAAGATTTCATAATAAAGCACCCTATCCATTTTCCCATAGACTTCTCTAAAGCCTATCTTCAACATGTCTGTTTCCACATAGCCACAGCCTAAAACTATTTCAGAATTTCCGGGCCACAGCATAAAAGTTACAGTATGGCCTTTAGCTAGCAAAGAAATTTCATCTCAGCAGTATTGACAGCTAGCAATTATTTTCCTGTGCAAGAGATAATAAGTCTGTATTTTACTTCTGTTCCGAACTCAGCTACTTTAGCTGACCACTGCATCATCTGAACTGTTGACATTACAGAAATTAACACAAGAAACTAAGCAAGCTATATGAAACAGATGACTGTCTACAGAAAAGTTATTTTCTGTTCCACACTGTCAATGCTGAACCAAAAAAAAAAATATTTCCTTAAGCTGCATAAAATCAAAATTCACCACAGTTATTGACTAACAGTTCATCATGACTACAATTCATCACAGAAGGGATAAAAGGTAGCTTTTAGACTTAACATCACCCACATTGAACTGATGAAACAGCTACATAAACTGCAGTATAGCACATCTACTAATAGTATGATTTCTAGTTCCTCCTTAAGAAATGCAAGCCTATCACATGAGAAGCTCATACCTCCTTTATCATGTCTTACCTAAATTACCTCAAATGCTCATCATCTCATGGTATCAGCAGAGATAAAACCTCTGCTTGCCTTTGAATCAGTAACACTTCTGCTGTTCCATCACAAGCTCAGTATAGTAATTAATTTCAGCTCTGCAGCCATCCCCCCCCAGTATGTTCTAGCTCTTCCATCACAGTAATCCTTTTAGCATCCAGGAAGTCCCAACCAGTTGGTATCAAACAATGCAAGCAACTGAAGTACTAAAGCAAAGGCCCATAACAGAGGAAGATACTTTCTTCACTCAGAAAGAAGCACACTTTTTATAAAATCAGCAATTCATTTTTACTAGGGAACTATATCTTTTTGAACAGCCCACAAATCTCCAAAGATGCTTCTAAAGAAAGAGAAACAAAAGACCCCATAGCCTTGCCACTGAACACAGCTACAGAGCTGGCTATAGAAGATGTGCAGTCTACCAGTTTTAACACTTCAGCAAATGGTTAACACCACTGAGTGCCTGGTACAGCGTAACACTCTTATAGGCATCTAGTACTGATGACAGGCATTCAGACTTAGCCTTTTGTAGTCTACCCAAGTACACACTATAAGAACATGTTTGGGGATCGCTGCAGAAGGCACAGTGTACAAACACATTTAATCCCATTGATGCACTTCCATGTATCAACTCTACTGAAGATGATTTCTGGAAAGAGTAAGCAGTAGTACCAGAACTCAGTAGCAAAGCTACTTCGTTCTATACAGTGTGTGAATATATACTCATACTTTTGGAGTGTATTTATGCTATTAATAGGAATAGGTCAACTACATAGGACAATGTACATTGTGGAATCATAAAACAGACAAGTCCTAACATTTATTTCTTTTCTTCTACGGTCTTTCCTTCTCTCCACTAATAAAGGAGAAAAGTAATCTTCAGAGAAAGCTATTTTCAAATGCTGTAGATCTGTTTCAAGAAGCCCTAAAGGGAAACTTTTTTTTTTTTTTTCTTTCCATGATGAAAGTTAGGATGAAGACTCAATGGGTATTAATGAAGAAACACTCAATGAAAACAACACTGTACACAGAGACAAAAATCTTAATACCACTTGAACAGTATGATAAACCCTGAAGGATCATTATCTGTTATTCATAAACCCAGCCTTGCAAATACACATTTCCAGTAGAGTACAACACACGCTTGCCCTTGCTCTCATTTGATTTAATGCCTTCCACAATGGAACTCATCCAATGCAAGACATAATTACCATTTATTCTGCAGGGTAATCAGGAAACCTACTAGTACCTTCTGGTTTGTATCGACACACGACCACTGCCTACCTGCATCTTTCTATTTCAATAGCCAAGACACCAAAGCCCTCCTAGGTGAGAGTTTCATAAGGTGTGAAACCACAGGGAGAAAGTCACAGTGCAATAGCTTGTCTTGCTAGTTCTAGACATCTCATTACAAACTTGGGGAAATTTGGCACTATTTTCAACAGTAGTTGCAGATTAAGTCCCTACTGAGATTTGTATCAACAATTTCTAATACAATCATAAGATATAGATTAATGCATAACTGAATACTATCTCAAATTCTTTTCAGAGCTACCCAGAGAATTGCATGCCATTATACATATACAAGATACTTAATTTCAGGATACACTTATTTAAAAACACATAAGCTTAATATAATTGTTTGATGTCTGTAAAAATAAACTACTGTGGAAACAATCATCTGTTTCCCGCCCCTGGATTTTGAGGATAATAGCTAAGGTGCTCGGTGAAATTTCTTCCTGGCAAAAACATTGCTTTCAAGCAATATGGCATTCACAAGCAACTCTATTATAAAAATTCCTGTCTAGGCAGATTGAGTTCGCTGTGTGCAGCCAGTCAAGTTAGTATGTATCAAAACTCCTCAAAACCAACCAGTGTTGTGTTTAACCGTGGCAGAAAAAAAAAAAAACAAACCAAAAAAACCAAACAAACCACAAAACCCTGTTCATCTTGATAAGGGTAACATTTCCTTAACATATTTCTCAAAAAAAAAAAAAAATCTGTTAATAACCTCTCTTCTACTGCCTTGAAATTAAATACATACATCCTTCCAGAAAGGAATAAAAAAAACCCTCAAAGTCTTCCCCAAATTGTAGCACTGAAGTCAATTAAACCTTACAACATGTACAATACAAAGCAAATTACATGCAAAATAGTTCTGAATACACTCAAAATTGCAAGGAGTCCATGTGTCAAGTGCTGATATACTTATTTCAGGAACAAGGATTTTAACATCACACAAATACATATTTCAGATAAAAAAGGCAATTTCTTATCTCAATGTGACATTCTCTTCAAGAATGACACTCATGAAACTTCTGCCACAGCCAAACCATGAAGATTAGTCTCAGACTAGCCTGTCTAAATTCTAGAGTCTGTGACCACAGCACAGCTACATAGAACATAAATTCTGTATTGCGTAAGTACTAGAAATAAACTTGTCAGTATTGCAGAAGCTAATCTTTTTACTAATATCTGAAGTTAACTGGTACACTGCCATTAATGTTAGAATGAAAGGCACACTTTCTGGGTTTGTTGGTTTAATTTTCATTTGTTTGGGTTTTTGTTTTGTTTGTTGGGATTTGTTTGTTTTTCTTCTCCAAAGGGAGACTCCATTTTAATGTACCGAATTGGAGTAAAACCAAGAATTTTTTCTCAACATTGTATCTGTTTTACTCATGACCTGGTATGCTTTAAAAAGGCCTTACAACCAATACTAATATTAGCTAAGCCAGTAACAAATATCCTGAAAGCTAAAATACTCAGTTGTGCATAGAATTGCATCAGTTGGGAAGGATCTCTGGAGCTATGTGACCAAAACTGCAGGCTTAGGCAACCTTTATCAGTTCTCCGCCACTCCATGTTGAAGTAACTACCCCCGGGTTAAGGGCAGGGTAGGATGCTCAATGCAAACTTTTATTTGCTTGCATTTTGTTGAGCACAGCCTGAACCTCAGGCTAAGGGTTTTTTAGATACCATTGGACATGCACTTAGAAGGAAGACAAACAAGAACGGCTAGGAAATGTTCATATTAGTTTTGTTCTGTGTTCACCCTGACAAGGCAACAGCTATTTATAAATAATCTTAATACCTTTAGACTACCTTATCAGGTGGTCAATTCAGTTTTAGAAAAGGATAGCAATATACACGCACACACATGTAGGTTAGATATAGCCATCTTGAAGAGAATCATTTGTAGAAGGGCAGCAAATAAAAGATGCGAAGTTGTAGACACAAATACATATAGTTATGTTTCAGATTACACTTGAGAAAAATGCTTATTCTACAAGACATTAAGAGCAGCAAGCCACAAAATGCCTCTTCCCAAGTGTTTCCAGATCCTGAGGTAGTGGTTGCTCTTTCACAGAGCTGTACTGGCACTCAGAAAAAGGATAACTTAACTCTTGACTATATTACACCTTAAGATCTTTAAGCATGCAACTTCACTGATCTTTTCTTCTGAGAAGAGACTCTTGTTCTGGGACTGAAGTACACAACATACTTACTAGAGTAATGCTGGCAAGGATTTATCTCTAATAACCCATGCCTCCATCTTACACAAGATCCTGGTTCACTAGCTCACATGGTATAAAACATTTAAGTAAGTTGACTAAAGTTACTTCTGAGCCACACTTCTGTCAAAAAAATATCCTGTTTCCTCAACAGCATTACAGAACCACATTTTATCTATTCTGCATAAGACGACCGACAAATACTATGCACCAGTCACAAGCTCATATCAGCGTACTTTATTCCCCAAGTCTGATAAGAGTTCCTAGACAGTAAGTACTAGGGAGATCAAGAGAACACAAAGCAAGTACTGCAACCAAGCTTACAAAGTGCTTCCCTTGGTAGGGAGCAAATTACTGGTAGGAAATTTTCCAGAGGACCTTGGGAGCTTGAGTGACAGAGTATCACAGAGCTGAACTCCACAGCAGTACCTCTGCTGTGACATGCTTTAATCAACCATTTTTCTGAAGGAAAAAAAAGCAGCATACTTCAACTCCTTCTAACATTATATATATATAAAATAAAGGACCATAAGAGAGAAGTATATTTTTATTTTTTCTGCAAATATAACTTCTCAAAAGAGCATTTCTGACTCTTACAGTAAGAAATAGGGGGAATAAACACAGCAGGACTATGGGAACACGTATCAGGAACTATAGAAAGGAAAGTCTGAAGACAATGGTCTTTTATCAGACAAATTCTATTGTTATAGTCTAACTGTAGGAGTTACTACTTTTTACAATATCCTCCAATACTAGAAAGATTAATTTCTAAACAGTTAAAAAAACCAATTTGTGCTACTAACAGTTACATGTTACTGGCACACCTTCCAGCATTTTTACTTATTTGCCAAATATTTTACTGCCAATCTGAAGACAAAATTTAGTATTTGACTGAAAAAAATAGCCCACAGTTTAACCGTGTGGAATGCAATAGATGTAAAAGTCATTTTTGTATTACATAAAAAGTTCAGAATTGCCATCTAAAACCTTTTAAAAACTGTAACACATTTGAGGACAAAACATTTTGTAAGTTAATTTCAGTTTTCACAAATTGTTTTTTCATCAATTAAAAGAACAAACCAAAAAGACACTCTTTAAAATGTGACTGCTCATATTATTTCTGAAAGACAGTAAAAACTGATAATTTTCAGTTTCATTTTAAAACCACTAAACACTCAATTAACCTTAAACAATTGTTTCCCTTTTTAATTTGACCTGATGTATCTCCTGTATCCATTACTCACACCAACTTTTCCCCAGTAGCTGCTGAAGAAAAATTTCCATATAGAACTAATTAACAACAAAAAAGCCCAGCAGCATATTCAGTAAGGCTTAAACACTATAAATAGCTGTAAAGATTTATTTTACAAACACATACAAAGTCATAGCATTTATATGCTGCACAGCTCCACTTCACAGAAATGTGTATCTCAGGAAACCAACTGCAGATCACACACAAGCTTTCTTCAATCAAATCTGCATTGTAATTTCTAAAAATCAATTAGGCATAAGAAGGAATTACCTATTTTTAAGAGGAGTGTAATTTGTTTCCCCCCAGCTGAAGAATTTAACACATGTAAACAAGGAGCACACTGGCCTGACTGCTGTAAACATTGACAACTGTTAAAATGGAAACTGCAATAGCTTAACTAGGTATTACATGACAACAGCATTTAAAACTGCATGCTTCAGAAAGAAGTAGAGACTCAGTTCACCACAGGGTTCACCTGGAACTAGCCAAGCTCTGGGCTTCAAATACTTTCATACTTACGCACTGTTTTTTATCACACAGAATGGTGGCCTCAGATTAATCTAAAGCCATTTACTTTTAAAGTTATTTGAAGATTAACAATTCATTGCAGTAGTGAATTATGAAACAGATCATCTAAACACCAAGCCATCAAACCGCAGGAGAACAAAACTGAGAATCAACGTCTTTTAAGACAAGGGAGCAAGATGGGAACAGGTAAAATAAGCCTCAAATGAGGAAGAAAGTTCAAGAAGCTGGATGCAGTAGGTAGGTAATGAATACATCTGGTCTTCAGTTAATAGATTCACTTCAAAAACCTTTTTATTTTTTAAACTTATTTTAACCTGTAGTAGTCCTGAAAAGAAAGAGAATGTAATACAAAGGCATGGATAAAGTACAGGAATGAACAAAGATTACCCAATAGGTCACCGTCTTTGTACAGCTTAAGATCACCTTGTATCCTAGGAAACATCACAGTGTTCCAAACACCATCACATCTCTTTCTCAACTTAAATTCATCTCCACTAACCACATCATCATTGCTCATCCATGCAAGTCTTTAGCTCCCCAAGCTTTTTCTCATCTACAGCTGGCTTCTCCTTAGCTACTTCTTTTCATGTGCTTTTCTGGTCCTCTCAGTAACAGACTATCTTCTCCCAATTTATTTCTATATGAGTACAGCAGTACACCACTATCCACAAAGATCAAGAACAACCCAGCAAGAGTACTGGGAAAGCAGGACAAGGCAGTCTTTCACCACCTCCTCCTACCATCAGCTTTCACTCTTGTGAACAATGAAAGATGTGAAGAGGATCTCTTCCACTGCCCAGTCTGTTTCAGCTTGTTTTTATGCAACCATATATAAATAAAACCATAAGAAGAAAAAAGTACAAACTAAACTAAGAGTGGGAGAGAAGGGATCAGGCAAAATATATATGCGGAGGAGAAAAAAAAATGCTGGGACAACTGAAACCAAGAAATAAAGACAAGAATAATGAAAGGACTGGAAAATACAAGTGAAGACAGAACAGAAGAAACATCTTACACATTCACTGAGAACATCTGAAAAACTAGGCATCTCTTTGAAAGCTACTATGCCACTTGGTACTATGGTACTCTTCAAAATAAGATCCAATTGAACATATTAATTCCAGAGTTGAACGTGTGACATACAACTTGAAGATGTTTGTATTTTTATTAATTTTAAGCAAGTTACTACCAGAACATTCATTGTCCAGAATATATAAAACGAAACAAGTCAGTCTGATATTAGATACCTCACACCAAAAGCAACCCCAGAGTGGTGGTGGTGTCACCCTCCTACCCGCTCTAAACACACCTGGAAATATCTTGGCATTACAGAGAAGCCATGACATATTACTATTCAAATAATTGAATAAAGTTGTGGTTTTTTGTCCCCACCCCCAGCATTCCTTTAGTCTCCCAGTCAAGTTGGGTTTTTTTAACCTCTCAAAACCACATATACTGGTGATTCCTACTGATTAGTTTTGTTGTTTCGTGTAGCAGAAATATAGGCACACTTGAAGATGATAAAGACCTAATACAACTGAGAAGTGCAGATTCAAACAGTTCACGCAGACCAGCTGAAATCCAGAGGTCAAGCCTACCTTTCTTCATGGACTATATACTGAAGATTTTCAAAACCATGATAAAAATAATATTGCATGTTATATATTGGCTTTCAAACTAGAAGAAATACTTGCAACTTCCTCTACAAGGTCCTCTGAGTATTCATATTACATCTGATTTCATATACCTTTTGCTAAATGATAATATAAATATGCTTTCAAAATGTCTACTTGCTGAGAAAAGTCAGAGAGCAATAGCCCAAGGGCCAAAGTTCAGACAACACATCAGCATCAGGACCTTTGAAGCTCAAATTCCATTTCCTTACTTCTACACTTCTTTCCAAAAGAATGAATACCAGCCAGTTTGGATATTTTCAGTTGTCTCAGAAGAAAATGGGAACACCCCTAGACAACCAAAATTCACATCATGACCATAAACAGAGAAAGGATACTGAGTAATAATAAAACAAAACCACACTTGTTTAGCAACAGGAGTGCTTCATAAAATACAGCAGTATTTTTCCTCCTTGACCTCCTTTTCACCGTGCTGCATCATTTGATAGTCTTTCAGACATTTTGAAAACATGATGCAAGTAGTGCCAAACAAAAAGCAAATGAACAAAACAAAGACAAAAACAACCCACAAAGCCCCTGAAGGTTAACCAAAGGCAAAGAAACACACCAGGAAAAAAAAAAAAGCACCAAGGTTGGGTGATTGTCTCAGTTTTCAAGCTACAACGATTTGGCATTTCCAAGTGATGATCCAATAATACGGCAGCAGAACCTTCCAAATGATTGTCCCCCGAAACTTCACAATTTAAACTTCCTGAATTGCTAAGAGTTTTCATTAATACATGCTATAATACTTAACTGTTCTGTATGGAGTTACAGTATTTTTCATACTGATAAATTGCCACCCTGTTCTCAAAATTTCACATACAAAATCCTCAGTAGCCCTGGAACAACACAGCATTGTTATAGGAGGATGTTTTGCATGGTAGCTGGGGCTTACGTTTTCAGAGTGGTAAAATACAAAGGCTCCCAACATTAATTAGCCTTACACCTAATAAAGCAAACAGCTTGACTTTACTGACTTTCAAAGTAGGGCCCAATAATAACTAGACTTTTTCTCACTTCCCCTGCTCATGTTTCACACTTAATACTGGGCTATGAGTATGTATCCCAGTATCTTAGAATCCCACCAGACATGCCAAGAGATCTTTAACCAGCACAGTGATTCCACTAAATACTAGATATTTTCTATTTTTCAATATTGCTTTCCCACAATACCTGAAGAATTTTTAGCACACTCGAGGGAGCTACTAACATACCCATTTTAATAACATTTCCTCCATGGGATATTTTAAAAAAAAAAATCTGTTTAAGTAAACTTAGAAAATAAGCTTTTGGCATACTCCCTTGCACTAAATTCAGTGAAGACTTTTGACCTTTTAAAACTACAACAATATTCTCTCTTCTTCCTCAACTTGGAAAGACTTTTTTGTAGCCTTAAGCCACTACTCCAGAACACTTGACTTAAAAAATCTGACCAAACTGAGAAGCTCAACTGAGGTTGCAAAGGAGAGATTGCAAGTAGTAATGAGGTACATCTTTACAAGGGGGAAAAGCTGTAGTAGCACAAAGGATTTTTATGACACTGGAAGAACTCTTCTCCAAGCCCCAATTACGTTTTTCTTCATATCTTCATTGCACTTTTGCTCCACTTGTACCTTCCAAAAAAACTTCCCCTTAGAGAAATAAAGGAAGAAAGAACCACCTCTTAAATTAACAAACCTCTTCAAAAAATCTCAAATACTAAGTGTTTACAGTACTTTGCATTGTCTTTTCCACTTGTATTGCATTTAGTTTCTCCTACCTCTATTTTAAATTTTAAAACTTGCAGACAACAGCATTTACAGACTGCCTAGTGCTTCATAAACTTCACTTAAATTATTACCATACTACTGTTATGTTTTAACTAATGTTATAAAACTTTTTATTCAGTAGATACAATTTACTTGTGGCTACAAAAATGAAGCTTCACTATGTCCTTCACCTTTCTTGCTTGCTTTCTATGATACACTGTAATTTTAGTTATTGCGTTATTACTGTAGGTATTGCATTTCCATGAAGACAAACAAAGGGAAACACGTACTTCGTAAGTCTTTAAACCATGGAATTCCTGATTGCTGAGAAAGTTCAGATGGCATCAAGAAACTGTCTGGAAACATTAATGTCAATAGAGGCAATTAAAGACAATGACATCCTTTGTGCTTCAAGGTGCCCATTCCTAAGTAATAGCTCCTGGAACCAGGTTCTGAAAAGCTTCAACTACTGTTATTCTTTTATTTTCACTGGGCTACTGATGCTGAATGTCCTATAGGAAACAAAACACTAAGGCTAGAGACACTTCTGCTCTGGCCTCCCAAGGCCATTCTTACATTGGAGATGGCAGTATAGAGCATAGTATTGAAAATGCAGAAACTGCTGAGGGAAAAAGAAACGCGCAGAGTTGCATGGTTACAGAGATTTGTTGGAAAACAGACTGACTCAAAAAATGATGCTTCCACAGTCCTTTTTTTCTACTACTATCTTATCTGGTCATGCAACCTTCAAATCTCCTACAAAATCAACTTAATGTTCTTTAATTCTTTCATCTCCTCGGTGTGACCTTTATTTTGAATTTGTATGCACTGTGGTACTGGCCCAGTTTAAAGTCCCCGAGTAGCACGGCACTTGAGTTTCTGGCAAGATTAACAGGAAGATTTTTGGAAAATCATTTAAACATTTTCTTTGTAAATGGCCACGGGATGCTTAATGGAGCAAGAAGCATTTCTCACAAGTCAGCTTTACTTCATTTTCAGGAGGCTTTTTTTCTTTGAGAGCACACCTCTAGGTTCAGTTGTAGCTAGCTCCAAGCACAAGTATTTTACAAAGCTAGTTTGCAATGACTTGAACTGTAAAGTTGCAAGCTTGCAGCTATTATAATCCATCTAAATAAAACACCTCCACTGAAATGCTAGGTTTTCAAAACTTCAACAGGGACATGGTTCCTCTGACATCAGACATACTTCCTAACTGACCTGAAAAAAAAATAAAGCAGCAGCCCCTTCACCTGCCTTTTCTTTCAGCTCTCCAGTGCTTAAAAATGTGGCTTTTTTTTTTATTAAACTTCTTACCGGTGCATTAACATTTAATAGGTAGGAGTGGATGAAAACTAAAAGTTCAAATCATTAACACTACTTCCTTCCCCTACTAATTGTCCCAGAAACACTGTTAATCATTTTGGGATAGATACTGCCAAGACAGTCACATGAAGAAAATTTAAAGACCTTTCCACGCGTCTCCTGACAATCCCCTCATTGCGATCAAGAATGGACTGGATTGTGAGCACCGGAAATTTCACTACAGTCAAATCTTGACAAGCAAGAACTTCAGTTATGTTGTTACAGTTACCAAAAACTGCATAAATCTTGCATTCAGTAGTGCTTGGAAATACATTCTAGAACAACCCTCCTATACAGATATATGGAAAACACAGGTGAGAGAAAAGGACTTGATTTTTATATAGAAATATATAAGTCTCAAGAGAAACTAAGTACTGAAGTGAATCATGCAAGAGTTTAGAGTCTGATCTCCTGTGGTTTACCATGTAAGGTCTAGTGTGATACCAGCCCTATCTGGGATTCTTACACAGCTCTATCTTCCAACAGCAGAGAACTGTATCTTGACACCACAGTAATAAATTATATACATCACATGGCATAGCAACTTATCTACAGAGCACATTTAACTAACAGAACCAAAAAAAATAAAGCATGCTTTATTATTTCTACAGCTTTCCAGAAAGCAGTTAAAAATTGAAGACTGTCAGACTTTGTCTCCAAAGGAAAATTAGTAGATTTTAGTTTATATTACACTTAAGAATGCACTTTATGAACTAAAGATGTTTTTTACCAGAAGAAAATAAGCAGGCTCCATACTTCAACAGTAAGTGTTCACTTGATTATTTTAGCAGAAAATTTCACTCACTGTACCATGTAACATGATATAATTGTTTCACATGAAATAGCAGTGCCAGCTTCTACTGTACTGTCTAGGAAGATAACTGGAATCCAGTTGTGTAATGAAGCGTCTCCTACTAATGAACTTTACAAACTTTTGAGTTAAATGTTAGTATTGTTATAAATGTGCAAGGGAACCCAGTACTTGTTTTAGTCTCCAACAGTTCACAAAACAGGGATTTACAACTCAAAAAGCCCCAGTGGTGAAGACCTTAAGGTGAGCTACTGTTTCCAAAGAAAAACAGGTGCCAGATATATTCACAATACATCACTAAATAAGATTAGCTAAAATTAAACAAATATTTAAAAAATGTCCATATCATCTTTTTGGAGCATGGCCTGGTTCCAATGTGACCTACTTAAGGGTAACATCAGGAACCTGCAACCACTGCACAGGGAAAAGAGGAGAGCACATCTTCGGGAAGAAGCCCACAGCTTGACAATTGCTGTTGTTTCTAATTCACAGGGCAGCCCAATGGTAGCAGTAACTGTCAAAGTGGCATGAGCTTGCATTTACAGGACACTGTCATTTCAGTGTTCAGTACCTCAGTTGAGGTACTGAAATCATTAAACTCGGTGTTCAATTAGTAACTCTCGTCACAGACACTTCTGAAGGTCACGTAAGGGGATAAAAATCTCTTATATGATAGCATTCAATTTCCAAGATGATAGCCACCACAGCAAAACTAGTTCACAGACTTCCTCTGTCCACTCATTTGCTGTGTCCTTATTTTAGCATGACAACTGACTGCACAACTCAACAAAGCAAGTTACTTAAAAGGTCCACATTAAAGGATGGACTCATTTTTCCAAAGGTTGTTGCTCACAAAGGTGAGCAAACTAGATGGTGGTTAGCTTCCTGAACAGTGTAAAGAGAATCACACCTACAGACTCTTCAGGAAGGGGCAATATGATAGTTCACGGGCACTTGAACTAGAATATACTTCAAAGTAAAAATTAAATGATGGACAGCCCCTTCAACACCAGCTGCAGGATTTAAAATAAAGCTCCTAGGTTGTTTCTCATTTCTTCATATATAAGTTATATGAAGACTTCATTAGAAATACTTTTTCTTATGATTGTTATAACCAAATTCAAATCAAGCAGATACAAAATTGGTTATTTGCTGAATTAAATGAAGAAATCCATGTAATTCCCCCTCCACACAATCTATTTTACCTATGGCTAGCCTTCTAGTCAGCCCTCAAATACTACAAACTTCACCACCCCAAGGTCATTAACACTTCCTCTTCATTACTGCCTTCTCTTGCATTACATGTGTTTGCTACATTTGTCATCTTCAAACTAAACCACGTATATTATGAATACATGCACACAAAGTGGTATTTGTTCTACAAAAACTTGTAAACAGTGACATCTATTTCTGAAGTACAAAATACAGAAATCCAACAGAGCTAGTAAGCACCCTGCACCCCCTTCCACATGTACTACTTAAACCTACTTTCCACACCATAACTTTTTCAAGTTTTATTCATGGTTTTACTGTAGTAGTGCAGAAAGTCCCAAATTCCATTACATGCTTGCTATAATACAGTCATTAAAGAGTCTTGATAAACATGTTCAGAAATGTTTTATACAGCACATTTTACTTCTTCCAGCTTGCCTTCTGCATAAATCTGACTACTCAACAGCTAGACATTAAAGTAACTTTGCCAAAAAACTCCCTGCTCCAAGATCTCCTCTGTGCAGGGCATGCCTGAAGTCACCACAGCATCCAAGTCCCAAAGCAGGGTCCCTTGTTGTGCTGTGCTGACAGCCCCCACAGCAAGTCACTGGATGGAGGCAGGAAAGGAGGTAGAACAGGAAGAAGAAATACCCCTCAATCTCTTTTCTGCAGTAATTAATATTAAACTTTAATATTTTGCCCACAACTGAGGCAGGGTAATAAAGTATTTGCTTTACTCCCTGAAAATATATTTCTGTATGAAGTCACTCAGCACACACATGTGATCCCTTTCTCTAATCCCCCCCATACTTAAAAGAACAAACACATGCTCAATAAGAACTAGAGGAAGCAATGAAAAATAAGACCCACAACTGAAATAAGAATATTTAAGCATGTTCATTTGCTCTTTTCTTCCTTCCCCCTAGCTGAACCATACTTAATTCAAACCTATTACAAAGCAAAGTAGAATACTTAAGTAATCTTCAGTGACTAGTCACAAAGCCTACATAGACAATAGTTGCAACAAACCATATGAGTGTTTCCCAAGAAACAAAACCATCCAGCTAGAGATAGGAGGAGGGCAGGTAAACTCTTCAGATACATTAGAGAACAGAACAAGAATTTGTGATAGCAACTCCTTCCACCTGTGCATTACACATGAAAAAGAGTTAATTACATATTTAAGCACTAGGACACAAAAAAAATCACCTTACTGCAGCACATTTTTGTGTATTCTACATTTTTTCCTTTGTCCTCTTGATAAACTCAGAAGTTTATCATCAATATCTTAATGGTCTCAAAAAGTTATGGTAGTTGAAATAACTGGATAAACCCCACAGTATTCCTTATATAAGTGTCGCTTTAAGCATTTCATAATCTCCAGATCATCCACCTTTATTAGGCAGATGAACATGACACTTAGTAAAACTTCAAGATGGCTTTCAATATTTCCACCCCACCCTTTTTTCAAAATGTTTAAATTTTATACTGATATGCATTAATTTTCAACATACATGCATTAAACCAAAGATTTTCAAGCTAATTAAAAGTGAACTACAGAAACTGGTTTTCCTGCCCTTTAAGACTCAGTTCTACCAGGCATAGGTGGGTATTCAGAACTTGGAAGAGCAGGAAGCTCCAGAATCAGAAGAGAACCAGGGATTTGGGGCTTCCTCAGCCCCTTCTTTTCAAATTCAGGTTTTTGACAAGATTTAAAGGAAACCACGCCACTTGAACAGACTTTACAGTGGCTAGAGAGTTTGGGGTTTGTTTTTCAGGGGGGGAATATATGGGTTTTTTTTTTGACGGGTGTTATATTTTGGTTTTTGCTTTTGTTTTGGGTGGTTTTAGGGTTGTGTTTTTTCGTGGAGTTGGAAAGTGTGGGGTTATTTTTGGAGGGGGGCATTGGTGGTTTTGTTTAGTTTGCTTTCAGTGCATTTTTTTTTGATTTTTGGGTCCTGTCCTCCTCTAGCAGGTGCTGGTAATAAGCATCATTTTCCAAATACAGGTAAGCACAGGCACAGAGATAAGGCTTATAAATATACAGAGTATAAGGAAGTAATACAGTGTTTTTGAAGAGTCATGATGCAGTAGCCTTAAGCATCCATGCGAATAAATAATGTACTGCTATGCATGTAGAGGAAGAAAGGCATTCCATTCAGTATATATCCTTTTATAACCTCAGCTAATAGCTTCTGAGATCAGTATTAGAACTGCAGAAAACCAGCCCTTTTGAAAAGATGAAAGCCATCTGGGAATGAGTCAAACCTCTTAGAACATTCCTTAATTTACAAGTCTTACTGCAAGGAACTGTAATGCTTCCCCACTTTCAGTGACAGGCGTAAGGCCTAATGTAAAGCAAAAAAAAAAAAAAAAACAAAACAACACACACGGCACCCAAAACAGCTAACAATGGTATTTACTCAGCCACCAGAGGAACTTCCCTCAGTGCAAGAAGAACTGAGTAGAGAAAAAGCAATCAAAGATGTCCAGGTATCTTTTACACAACACACTTAAGAGGAATCAAAATTAGTAAGACCATTATTTGGCTACACCACAGTCTGTTATTCTTGAACAGGTCTTCCAGGTATGTTCCTTAAAGCTTGCTTAAGCTTCCTTTCAACCTTTGAGTTGAAAGGAGCCTTAAGTTCCTTTCAACCTTCAAGTCTTTAAGTCTAGGCCTAGACTCTGTTATTACAATGGACTGAATTCCTACAAATGATTAACAAGAGTTTCATCACACTATTGTTCCAAAAGAGACATGAAATAGAGAACACGGGACTAGAAAACACATCTTAGGTCACCATTTTAGTCCTCTAATATTATAAGCAATCACATCATGCTGTCCACTTACTTTCCTTCATATATTAAAGTACTATACCATAGTATATATAAGTGCAGGAGAACCATCAATAACAAATCCCACTCCCACATGTCTCTGCTTTGCATTACTTGGGCTATGCATATTGATTATCAACACATCAAAATGGGTAAGTTACTAGATGTTCTGATCTCAGCACTGACTTGGCAAAATGTGAACTGAAGGTACGTGCTCATCTCTTAAAACCCTGTAAGCTTTTCTGACTCAAAAGAAAATCTACTACATGGAATTAAAGCATTTTTTTTCTTCAAAGACATGATATTTGAAAGTTCTTTTTACCATAAATAACCTGACTTCTATAGATATTACTTCAGAGACAGAACATCATTAGTCATCAACATCATGTTTTCAGATATCTTTAAAACAGGATTTTTTTAAAACGTCCCTACACCACAACAGAAAGAGATCACTCCGCTTTTCTAGAAGTTGAATACATGTCCTAACCAGTTAAATCCATGCCACTACACTGAGACATTGAAGAGACTGTCCCATTCTAGTCTTTCTCCAAAGAAAAATAATGTCTTAAAGTATACATGGTTAAGCTTTCCCAAGCCTCAAGTTTATATAAACATACTTTGGCTGCTCAGCTGTTTGGAATCAGCCAGCCAATTGTTTTAATTTTGAAAATCCAGATTTATCCTTTTAAAGGCTATTTCACAAAGTTCAGAAGAAAAGAAAAAACAAAACAAAATCTCAGTTTAGTAGCTGAGACACACCAGGTGTTATCAGGCAGCATTCTTGTATATCTATTAATTAAAAACTTCATACATTT
Organism: Chloroceryle amazona; assembly: GCA_027560015.1. Classification (NCBI taxonomy): domain Eukaryota; kingdom Metazoa; phylum Chordata; class Aves; order Coraciiformes; family Cerylidae; genus Chloroceryle; species Chloroceryle amazona. The sequence continues at coordinate 217,989 of JANHFX010028572.1, forward strand.
AGAGTTTCTATGCAAGCATTTTTAATATTCTGAATTAAGAGAAACTGTTTCATGATTAGAAGCTGTATGTTACTTTGAACACATTGTTTGCAGAGCTTCATATTTATTTCAAAGTGTTAATAAAGCCCATAATTAATAAACATATTTTGATCTTGTCTGAATCAAAGGGTTTAAATAAGCTAATGAAAAACATTCTCCCATTCTCTCAAAATCACATCTTAAACCTGAAGGAAAAGTTTGTCCTTTAATTTTTTTCAACTACCCTCTGAAAGATCAGAAACAATGTGTAAGAGCCCTGTCTTAATGAACAGAGCAGCAAGGTAGATCTAATAAATTTGCATATATGAACACTGCCTAGGTATAAACTGATAGCATATCAACTCAGTACCATAAAATCTGAACAATTATTACAAAGTTAACAACAAACCTGCACTTCATTTGCAAAACTTCTGTGCACAAGGCATTTTAGGACTTTTTTAAGGTTATCTTATCCAATATCTATGGAAATATATACTAGAAATGAGACTTTTGCATATTACAAGATATATTTGAATACAGATGCACTCTGAACACAGAAAAGACCCTTATATATAAAGATAAGATTGAACAAATATGCAAGCCACAAATGAATTTCAAGAAAGCTGCATGCATTGATGCAGAAACAGAAGTCTAGCAAAAATAACAGAAGGATGGAACAAAAAGGTGTATATATATTTCCCTTTACTGGATGAATTGCCATCCCTGGTTGTTGCCAGGTAGTAGTGCAGTGCAGAGGGGTTTAAAACTTTAGTAACATGCAACAGGAAGCCCAAAGTTCAACAGCAAAAACATGCACTCCAAGTGTGTCTCACACCAAGCAGAACTGCATGAGTTTCTCCAAACACCAAGGTGCCTTATGATATTAGTGTCCAGTACTGAGCAGTAACTTTTAAACTTGAATTCAGCTGACTTCTGTCACACGACAAACCAACTATACAAGCAAACATGTTTTGAAGTGGGACTCTGCTACACGCCAGCAATAAGCAGCTAATACATCTATTAGAATTCTGCATCCTTTTGTTGCCAAAGGAGTCCTTTTCCTACTTATATTCACTGAGCATCCTGCTAATGAATAGTGAGGAGCTAGCTAGATATACAGAACACAGCATTCTCCAGCCCTTTTGAGGTCAAGCCCAATAAACACTTGTTCACTAATAGGAACTTGGAAACCTGTGCATAAAAGCAACAGAGCAGTGCAAAGACAGGAGCATACTAGTCCAATTACTATGGAGATATTGTACATGCACTTCAATTACTATTTATTCATTCAAGTGTTTGTTTCTAGAATGGTGAGATTTAAACAGCATGCATTTCACTGCATAAATTAAGATGGAAGATTTTGATTGATTAACACAGCACAGCCACCGATTTCAACAGACAAAAATCACAAGACAAGATTCTTCAAAAAGACAAGTACTTTCCAGCCTGCTTATCCTAGCACAAGGAAAAACTGACAGGGCACTTAGTGACTGGTGGAAAATTAATTTGGGTCACTCTACAGTACAGTTGCCATGGCAACTGCATGCAAAATGTAGTAGACACACTCTTCATCAATGTTAATATCAGCCATTCTTCACGAATTTTTAATCAATGTAAACCAAAGTATGCTTCATAAGTAGATATAAATTAAAGTAAAACCTGTATGGACAACTCTTCTCTGTCAAAGAGGAAATGTCACCACCTCCTCTTTGTTGCATACAGTAATCTGTCACATCATCTTAATTTCTTGCAAAACAATTCCCACACATAAATGTCACATAAAAATAAGCATATCTGACTAGAATTGGGGGGGTGAGGGGTGTCAACTTGAAGGGAAGAGTTTTTTTCTGGATGCATTAATCCAATACCTGTAGCTTGTTTTACAATAAAGCTCCGGGCTAAAAGTCAAAACTCACTATCACCAGAACAAAACTGTTCTACTGGCTTCAAGCTTGTGTTACTCTTGTATCTAGCCTGTTCAAATGTTTTACAATATGACCTCAAAAAGATATCCTTTTGACGAGACATGGTGGGAAGTTAAGGTCTGGAGAGTAATTTTTACATACGTGTACCAAACTCCTTAGGCTGGGTGGTTGTTTTTTTTTTTTCCAGATTATATTTATTTTAAAGGTGAACTTTAACTGCTCCAGAGCCTACTCTAATCCATAAAATCTAAATGTGGTTGAGTATTTTAAGACTAGACTTTCTGTCAGCTACAATTATATCACCAAACCAGAAAGACTTGAGCTATAAAAAGCTTAAGAGTCATTTGTTTCTTAGACAAAGGAAGACTGATACATTTTCAGATGTCCCTCAAAGTATAATGCAGTTATATAAATATATACTACTGAAGAAATCCTTGATGCTACAAAGAAAAAATAAAAGACCCACTCAAAATAACTAAAGCACTCCCCAAACCCCCAAAAAGTGGTAAATCTGTTGCTTTCTTTTCCACTACCAAATCGAAACAACTTAAGACCAAAACCGGCACTTCTCATAGTATATCTACACCCCACAGCAGAGTGGTTAATACAGACTCATGCAAAAGATTACCATCTTTGAAACTTCTTCCAAGAATATAAACTGAGACATCTGAGCACAGTAACAATGGTTTAGTGTGCAGGACTGCAGCAATGACATGGTTTTAGTCAGCATTATGCTACTTCAAAATCTCACTGCACTGAGGGCAGCTATGTCAGTCACGTGATATTTCATGCGGCTGGAATGTAATTCTGGGCTCTGGTAGTTTCCCTCAAGACAAAGTATTGAGAAGGTGAAAGATTTTGCAGCTGTATTACAGATCTTCCATAATCTGACAGGTAGGTACACCATGGAAGACTATAAAAAATAAACATTTGTATATTAAACAGCTACTAGCATCATCCACTGTCTGTAATATATTTGCATCTAAAAATGTTTTAATTTTTGTGCATTCTTCCCCTTAAATTCTCTATACATCAGTACCCACCTGATAAAGAAAAACACAGATGGCATAATGCACACAATTTAGAGCTGAAGAGAATCAGGATATTATTCCAGTCTTAAACCCAATTTTAAATTTAGATTGTTACTCTATTAGGCAAAGGCATCCTACTGAAACAAACAAAAGTAGTTTTATGCAAAAAATACCCACTTGAAGACAAAAATCTAAGGCATAAAACTAGAGAGGCAAAACAAATTGTAAAAATAATTTCCAGCAAAATAGATGCCAAGTGTTCACGGTTGATATACTGCACTTCAGTTTGGAATTATTTGGATGACATTTGGGATGAAAAAGATGTTATTTTATACAATAAGATTATTTTCTAAATAGAGAGCTTTTCCAAGACTGTTAATTATTTCATAACCACAACATTTTGGCTTTTTAGGTTAAGCAAATAATGCTTTGAGCTCAGACAAGTACAGTACAAATAGTTTCAATTCACTAAGTCCATCAGCATGACAAGTTTCTAAATTAACAAAACAAACAAAATTAACAAAAACAACCAGGAGATATTAAAGTTCCTGTTGTTGATCCTCTAGCAACCCCTACCCATTGCTTGTCCAGTAGCTAGTGGATACATAGCCGCATAAGTTAAATTTAAAATAATTTAAATTATCTGTTTTCCATATATGTACTTACAGACATAGATAGGAAATCCAGATTCAAGCTTTATCTGACATTGGGAAATAATCTCATTGAGAAATAATGATTTGCAAAACAAGAGAGCCCTTCTTTTATTTCCACACAACAGTATACTAAAAAGTATTCAAGTTTAAAATTCTGTTTAGCTAACCCAGTTGACTGGGCGCCATTTACAGGCACTATTGCTGTCCTATCCCCCAAGTAACCAAAACCCCCTATGCTCTTCAGCAGGAGAGCTTCCCAAAACCTGTTTGTTGAAGCTATAACACTTCCACACTAAAGCACCGAGGACTTGAAATTAAATTCGAATCTTCCATGGCAACAGTATAATTTTAGCTTATGTCTATCATATTTTATATGAACCTTCTTACAATTCAAAAATTTATATAAGAGACCCAGGAAGGATGCTGCACTGACAGACACCTTTAAACAAGGAAGAGAAGAAACATGTCTTTAAATCCTGTCAAGTCTTAGTCTTGGCAATAGTGTCTGGTTCAGTATCTGAGGAGAGTCAGAATAAGACCAGAAGCACAACATAAGGCAAATAGGGAACATAAGCATCAGAAATTCAAGTGCTTAAAGACTTCTGGCATATCCGTGGTTTATGACAGTTGAGCAGAATTTGATGATCTAAATTTGAATTTCAGGCAAAGCTATTAGAACACCCTAATGAACACCATAGATGTTTAAAACAAAATGGAGGAGTTTTTCTCTCTACTGCAGAGAGACAAAGAGAGCAAATGCCAGTGTTTTGAAGGGTTAGAATGGATATAATCATTTTGCACCTTATAAAGTGCTCTCTAATTTGGTCAGAGAGGATTTTCAGGATGACTGAGCTGAAATAGAACTTCAACAATAAAGATGTTTCAGCTTGAAGCATCGTGTACTTTTGAATAGATCCCCTTTAGTGGATCAGAAGGCAAAACTGTAAAAGGAAGAAAAAAATCCAGACTTAACTGACATCTGGCCCAAGTGTTATCCATCATATTCAATATCTCAGGATATTTAGTTTAGCATATGCAATGCATCAACTCAGTAAGTTACAATGGATTCCTGCTGATAAAAGTGAATGAATCAAACAGCAAAGTTCTGCCACAGATCTAGTGCATGACTTATAGCTCAGCAGGCTTTAATTTCATCTACACAGTGGTAAAAGTGACATGCAAACTTTATCATGAAACATTTCATGTTCCATACAATTTGCTTAATGCAGTGCTTTGAGCCCTAACTGATATGAAAAAACACAAACCAAACCAAACCCTTTGCTGTGCTCAGCACAGTCCATTACCTTTACCATCTTTTTTGCTTGTTTTTGGGGAACAGGAGATAGTTAATACTTTAACCATCAAGTGTCACAGAATAGTTAAGTGCTTAAACTGGGAACAGAGCAAGCGTTACTTAACTGAAGCCAGAGTGACTGTCAGTATGCTGCTCACCCTATCCCGCAGTTTCTAACTGGAACTCCAATAGACACAGCGACACCTGCACTATCACCAGCTGAAAACATTTTAAGGCCCTCACAGACAGCAGGTTCAGAAGGCTCAAGATCCTGCATTACATTACATACTCATTCAGACAACTAGCTTGAAAACTGGAAGAGGCATGAGTACGTTCATTATATTTACATAACTAATGACCTTATTAACTTGGTCCTTCAGACACTAAATTTATCCTCACTCTTCTCCCCAAATTTATTGCATCAACTATTTAGCAGAATCACATCTTAGTATAATTGTAGCTTACTAACAACATTGTAGTTCAAGGCCTGCTTATACAGATAAAGAGTTTCCATTCCAGAAGAAAAAAAATGATAAAAAGCTCACCTGGACTGACCTGCCAAGTGAGGTACCTGACTTTGAACCAGAGTTCAAATAACCATCAATTCAGTTTTAAACTAAGCCTCTACAATACATAAGTTGAGGAAACATATTTTCTCCTCTATGGTCTTAAACCATAATACTACTAGACAAGACAAATTAGGTGTATAAATACATGTCACTAATTCTGTATACAAGCACACTTAGAAATGCCATTATATATAAAAGCCATCAAAATTATGAAGTAACCGATAGAGCTCCTATAAAATGCTGGTTTCTACTACAGGATATTAATTTCTACCTATTAAAGATAAATGGGAAGAAGGTCACAGCTAAACTGTGGTCAGTGAACCCTATTTTTTTTTTAATATATATAAGAACCTGCCTTAGTTTCACATTGGTATAACCTCAAGTTTTACAGCCATGAGCAACAGAAGAAACAAAGGAAATATATCTGCTCAACAACTGGCCAGTGATTAAATATACCTATGTAGAAAGTATCTGAAAAACAAAGGATAGTTTTCATACTACAATGGCTCTCAATACCAGTCACAACTACAACACTTGGGCACAGTTTAGACAGCCATAAAAAAAAAAACGCCTCAAAACAAATACAGTAAACAAATTTTAGTTTATCAAGGGCACATGACAAACTCAATATAATAGTTCTTGATTAACAGGAAAATTTTAGTCAATATCAAGGGAACAACTGCAAAAATCTAATTTGTTATACATTTAAGAAACAGTTGCTCCCTTGATATTAAAACATGTTATTGCCAGAAGCAGGCCAAAAGATGATATTGAAGTCTGTAGTGTTTCTCACATTATTTGTACAGCTATGTAAGACAGCCCAGCTGCACAGACTAATTGCCTTAAAATTCCATTAATACAGTAGGACTTAAGTGCTCTCCTCTACAGCTCTCCACCTGTTTATCCACACCACTTGCAAATGGCGGCATAGCCTAATTAATGATGGGTCTGGACTCAAACAGTTTCTGCACTGTGATAGGATCACATTTATACCCACATAGAAAAGGATACAAATCTGCATTGGGGAAATGACCACAATTATGCATTTTCATCATTACCAATAAAAATTGTTCTATTACTGCTTTACTCACTAAGATGACAAAAGCTTATTTGGTATTACTTGTGCTCACTGGATTACAGTATAATCATGTGATGATATTGTTATGTTTAGTACGGTTAATCCAAACCATACAAATTATCAGACCTTTCAGATGATCTTTGTTTATGATACAGTAATAGTAATGCAATTTGAGAGTAATAACACCAAACTGAATACTGCTAAAAGCAGAAGCTATAAACCTTCAACTACAATTGTTGGTTTTTATATTTAAATTAATTACTTAGCTGGAAATAACTTTGATGATATACAACAAGTTGCCATTTAATCTCCAAGATTAATATTCTAGTTTCATGCTCACATAAAGCATAAATTTGTGCTGGAAAATGGACTGTAAATACTTATTTATAAACACAAAGATTATGCAAATGCAAATGTCATTTATCTGCTGACTCAAATGTTTTGTTTGCTGAGTAGAATGTACTGCACAGGTTGCACTATCACTTCGAATAACATCACAACTTCAGCCAAAGAAAGCCTTTTCCAATGAAAGACCCCACGAAGGCCATTTGTATTTGGTGCTGAGAGATGAGCAGTTCAGCCATCCGTGTGCCAGAAGTCTGAATAAGGAAACCAAATAAAAAAAAAAATCTGCTTATACCGTATTAGCAGCATTTGATTTCATTTCTCAGATATTTAAGAGGTAACAATCTGTACATATGTAAAAACCTGTTTATCTAGAAATCCACAAAATGGCAATACAGAATTAACAACCACTCTTCCTTTGCTTCAACACATTGCCAACATGCAAATTTCAGTGGCTTAGTTAGCCTGACCAAATAGTCATGTTTCTAAATTTGTGGTTTGATTTTTTTTTTTTTTAATGGGAGCTTGTCCTTCAGAAAACAGGTCTATTAAATATAAAACAACAGCAAAGACTCCATTTACAAAACTGGAGTGTAGTTCTGTGTTCTCCAGACAAAGTATCTCATCCCATACGCTTTTCTGCTTTCTGGAGGACCAAGAGCTAGTCTTGCAGCCCATATGTACTCAAATAATTGCCAAAAGTCTGATTCAGCATTTTACTTTCTTCCACATACCGACTCAAGCTTTCATATAAAACACAAAACAGCAATTAAAATCCTCTCATTCATATGCTACTAAACACAATGCATTCACAGTCTATTTATCAACTCTGAGACCACTAAGACTAGAAATTTTCATTAAAGTTTTTGAAACTTTGTTTTAGATTTCTGACATGACTGAATACATCTGTAATACAGATTAATAAAATAAAAATATTATTTTAAAAATATCTCCTTAAAGTCCACATGCTAAAAGAATCCTCCAAAAGCTTAAGATCATTTAGTTTCCAAATAATACTTTCTGGTTCCAAGTATGTTGGAGGTTTCCCTACAAATTTTGAGTTTATTTCCTTCCTTCTTGAATTAATATACTGAAGACTACTATCAGCAGGCACTCTTAATTTTCACTAAAACAAGACTTATTAATTAGCATCCACTACTCCTCTAATATTGATATCCTAGGCAACAAGAGAAGTTGCCAAAGTAATCCCCCCCAAATGTATTCATGGGATTTCAGGTGGTGCAAGCTGGACCTCCTATCCCTTGTTCAACCATGAGCTACATCCCTCCTACCTGCCCAGCACCCGTATTTACATTCTAAGAACTTTCAAAGTATAAACAACAAACTGTTCTAGTTTCACACCACTACCAGCAAGAAACAAGTTCCTTCTTTGTAGTCTGTGCCACCATAGCATACTTTCATATCACACTCAGAGAATGCCATTGACACAAGTCCATGCTGCTCATACACATTTCCACTCCTCCATCTCAGGAGAAGATGATAAAAAAAACACCAAAAAAAACCAAACACAAGCAAAAAACCCAACAAAAAAAAAAAACAACACCCAACCACACACCACAACAAAACCCACAAAACTAGAAGCCTCTTCTAAGAGGAAGAGCTTAATAGACTAGGAGTGTTCAACTGAAAAAGAGCTGACAGCAGAACGTTACACAAGACTATAAAGTCACATTCAAAATGGGAACTTGAGCAATACCACACTGTTCACAATTTTTACCCAGCACAAATGCACAAGACCCTTAAATGAAGGGGAAACAGGATACCAAATAAGAGAACATTCTTCATACAATCCACAGCAGAAGTACGTATGTTGCTTATTTCAAAGCAGGATTTGACAATTACATGGAATAAAAGTGCAGCAATAGCTATCACAAGCAGATACCACTTGTAACTCAGGAAGTCAGAGGTCACAAATGCTTAGAGTGCTCTGGAGCAGTTTCATTATGTGCTTACCTGTATTGATGCTCTGCCTGATACTTCTAGAGACTGTCACAAAAAAAGAATAATTGGCCATATGGACATCAATTCTTTTGTCAGTTACTTCACATTAACCAAAAGCCACACCCAGAGCCATTTATAAAACATCCGATTTGGTCAAATCACACCCTCCCTGAAAACTATTGGTTTCCTCACACCTGATGAAAATTTCAATCACTATACAAGGATTTGCTACAGATTTGTGTCCCCAGCTGGATTGTATCTACTCCCAAATTAGTTACAGCTGGTATGAAGCTTACCATGGGGTTGAGAGAAAATGAACCACAGGAAAATAAGAGTATAGAGTAATAGAGTCATATTACAGGGTTTTGTCTTCATCATCATTATTGGGCAATACTGTAAGGTACTACATATTATCGTATACCTTGAGAAGTATGGGAAGCACAAACATAGCTATGCAAAGGCTTTATTTTTGATTGTGTTACAATACACAGCCAACTTTTCTATGACTGTTGTGGGAACCAGAGGAGCCAGCTAAGGAAAGTACCAAATAAAACATGGTACTATGCAAGATTTTCCCACCACCCCCAGTAATGCTGTTTAGCTTTTCAGGTTAAGACAATATTAAGGTATTTTCTTCCAAATAGAAGAGATCTCCAAAGGATTTTCCATTACGAGTTCAGACCTTCCAATGGACACATTTCAGACTGCCTCAGAGAAGAAAATGCAGGCAATTCAAACATATCATTCTCAAGCTAGGAGACATGCTATTCATTCACAAAATAAAACATTCACTAACAGGGGAGAAGTGATCCTTTACATTTCAAGGTTTTAATGCTTAACTTAACTCCTTTATAAATTCTTTCAAAATAAAACCCAAAAAAGTAAATTCAAGCAGGTGATAAAGTATCCTTCATTACATGAAGGACAAGTACTTATGATCACCTGGATATTAGTCTCTGCCAAAGCCATATTCAGTAGCCTTGAGTAAAGAAGTATTCCACTATTTTTTAAACCAAAAGCAGATTAATCTATATGCCAAATAAGGTATTTATAAATTAATACATGGGCAATATTCCCCCATATGAGCACCATGTGACTCAGCCCTACCATCTACCATGCTTCCTGTGCTCAGTACACTTTTTATTGCAAACAGAACTCTTGACACTAATGCAAGTTTGGTTCTCTAGTAGAAGAATGGAAATTTAAACACAGCAAATCAAAGCTTCGTTATCAGACGTGATTCTGGTTTTACAGAACTGGCATAAAGCACAAAAACTTAAGCTTCCATTTCTGTCAAAACATGTTAATATTAAGACAGAGCTCCAAAAACCTTGGAAAACTGATGCTCTGTAAAAGCAGCTATCATTTTTCACACAAGGGTAGATTAAAAGAACAGTAGGACTGTGTCAAACGAAATTATTTCTGCAGTACTAGTTTCAAAACCACTGAATGGAAAATGAAAGTCAGATTTCCCTCTCCCGTTCACCTTCCATACAAGCGGGTATCTACAAAGCCAAAAATCACCACCTTGCTTTAGAACCATCTTTGGCCACCTAAAATTGTTTATCTTGAATATATGCTACATTAAATTGCATCAACCTCAGTCACAGCAAGCAAGGTTAATTCTAAATCCATGTAATATTTTCTTCACAGCGTTCCCTTTCTGAATGCCAAAGCGAACTCTCACACCAGGCAAAGCCCCCTGCACCGCTGCTTCCCTGACGCTACTCCCGGTTTTCCGTGGTCTGAAAACCCTTCACACCTGAGGTAGCAGAGGCAAGGAAGGACAGCAGCCTCCATTTACCCTGCCAAAATTTAGTTTCAACACAAAGCGAGATCTTTTAAGTTACCAACTGAAGGGTAAAGCTACGGCGCGGAGTGAAACCCCCACCCCGCAGCCCGGAAGCGGCAACCCCACAGCCGAGGTTGGGGGCGAACATGAACCGAAGGCAGCCCAAAGTTAACTACGGCTGGCCCTGGCCAGCCCTTCCTTAGAAGCAGGAGCACCGTGCCAAGTACTTTCCGTACAATTTCTACTTTAAAGGTAGCAAGAGGTTCCAGACATGCGAAGGTCTGCTTGCTGTAGAGATGAAGGCTTTGTTTCAGAGAGACCGGGGTGGTGGGGAGCCAAGGAAGCCAGCTGCCTCATCCCAGTTTTACCCCAACAGGCCTGGCTGCTGCCATAACATGCGACAACCTCCAGGCATTCAAAGAAACCGGTTACGCCTTCAAGGACTTGCTGCTCACACTGGGGGAAAACAAACAAACAATCCATCCCAAAACACACAATCAAACAAAAAACAAACAAACGAAAAAAAAACAACAAAGCAACCAAAAAAACCCACACACATACCAACCCCACCAACCCCCC
>JANHFX010028572.1:229334-247144 GCA_027560015.1 Chloroceryle amazona
GTAAGAGAGAAGAACAGAACCCAATTTTTTCCTTCTGTTTCTTAAAGGGTAAAATAGTTTCTACCAAATAGACTTGCCAACAAAAAAAAGGGCAGGGACACACAAAACCAAAAATACACATTTTACCTCAGCATCACACTGGCCGGAGCTCCTCCTCTAACAGGCATCAGCCCAGCCCAGCCCAGCCTAGCCTAGCACACAGCAACACACGCAGGACCTGCCTGAGACCAGTTTACAGCCACTCCCAGAATGCATAACACCTGTTGAAAACTGTGAGACCATGCCACCCTCGGTCTCCACCTGGGAGATTAAACACCCCTCTTCCTCCCCGCCCCTGATTAATCAATCTCCCATTCCTTAATTTCACATCTCTAAATCATTTTTCTTGCACCGCAGGCCCAGAGTTTGACAAACTATTTGGGAGGAGTTATCTCCAAGGTCAAGAAAAACCTTAGACCTCCTGTGTCATCTTCTCCAGATGAAGCAGCTGCTGCTGTGGGAACAAAGGTCTGCTAGGGGATCCCCCCGTCCATGACCAGGGAAATCATTGCTGAACTTGGTACAATTCCTGTGTGATTCGTTTATAACTGAACCTGCCTAAGCCAATTCCTCATTCACAATTAAGTTGCAAGGTTTTAACACCTGCATTATTGATTTCACTTAGCACTGTTTCAAGTTCTTTGTTATTTGATCAAAATGTACCACAAAGCATTAAAGGTATGCTGACTATGCTATTAATTTTCTTAAGCATAACTGCAATCTCAAGAAAATACATTACTTAATGGTACAGCACTAAGAGCCAATACCTTTGGGGTAAAACTACAGCCATAGATAAAAAGTGCTGTAATCTACACACTTCACTTTGATGTATATTGTATTCTATTCCCTGACACTGCCAGATTCAAAGCTGGAACTGTCTGATTGACATGTAAAAAATTAATTCAATGGTTGGTTGGTTGGTTTTGGTTGGTTTGTTTTGTTTTTTTTTTGAGATTACTTTTGGACAAGCAGGCCATTCTGAGGAGCTGGAATTCAGAATGCTAACACTTCTGTGTCCAGCTGATTTGGTGAGCTGTCCATCGCTCTAGTCACTTCTGAGATTTGTTACATAAATCAGGCGAAGGTTATCATCTTCCCCCTGACTGCATCCTAGGCTGTGAACCAGAGGAAAAAATCAAAACAAATGTGTGTATTTGGGGGGGGGGGTGTTTCAGTCTCATTTGTTATGGAGGCAGATGCAAATGTAAAAAAAGTCACAAATGTTGTCAAACTAGGTACACAGTTTTTAATCATATAAATTTTCCTGAATATTATTTTACAGTAATGACCTAGCTTCCAATGATGTTACTTTTCTTGTCCTCTTAAAATTGGTATTACTGCCTCATATTGTACTTAAAAAAAAATTTAAAATAAAATATCCACACATTAACACACCTTCATTGAGCATAACAAAGTGATGACAGTACAGCCCTGAGAACAATTAAAGACATAAATTCAGAAAGCACTATTTTGAGGAAATAGAGACGTTCTGACAAAAATCAGAATAATGTACTATGTTAATGTGCTAGGACATCATCCACAACGGGGTATTAAAACATTCCTATATCATATCTGAAAAAGAAATATCACTTTTCACTATAGCACATTAAAAAAACTTTGTAAATAATTTAATTATTTAAATTAGATATGATAAAAAGTTGTGTTGAAAAAGAGTTTAACAAGGTATATTAGGTTGTTAGTCACGTTTTCAACAAAGATTCAGCTGATGGCTGGGAGGCTGCACTTGTAATACCATTTCCCTGTTTGACTAGAACAAGACATAAGTGCTAAAGCTTGAGCCAGGGGACCAGATACAAGATTAATCTATTTTACTACTGTATTCAAGGTACAGCAGTACTTAACTAATCACTTCACAAAGTAACAACAAAATAATTAAAATGTCCATCACTGAAATAACCTTCTTCCTGTCCACTAATTGTACCCAATAATGTATCTAAATACTATCTTCTTTTATACATAAGAATTAAGGCATGGGGAAGAAGTTCCTCCAAATCCAAATAAGGAACAAAGAAGTACAACACAAATATTTTGAAGAATCTGGAGTCCAAAGTTGGATTGCCCAATTCTAGGTTTATATATTATGCCAGATTAGCAAACTGGAATATGAATACTTACAGTGCTTTGACAGTGAAAGCATGAGAAAACACACCACACACACCCTGATCACAATTTTTTTTTCATGTAGAAACAAATTGCAGTTGAAGTATGAAAATATTTTCTTGAAATGCAAGGGTTTATAACCTTAGCTCTGATGCACAGTACAGAGCTGAACATCTGCGTAATGTAAGGGTATTTGTTGTACACCAATTTCGGTTATATTGCCAGCTCGATTATCACAGTACAGTGCTGGCAAGTGCAGCTTTTTCTGTATGAGAATATCTCATAGCAGATTTCATGGTTGCTAGGTAGCTGTACAGCTCAAGGGCCCTGAAGGAAGCACAAATGCTGCAAATTGGTGGTACCCAATCAACAGTCAATCTGTTTAAGGTCCATTACTTCTCATTACCTTTTAACCATTATTTACTTTCTATTAGTTCAGACAGGATGATTGTAAAAAGGATGGCTGAAATGGGCCAACAGAATAGACACTTTTCCAAGCCAATCCTAATTATTTTTGGTATAATTACACAATCCATCAAAAGATAAATACAATCTCCAGTCCAAACTGGCATTGTGTCTAACTTTGTACTGGCTGCTCATGGACATATTTGAAATGCAATGATGGAAAGGCAGGAAGGAAGAACAGGGTGTACTCATTCATATGCAGCCTTCATTATTATTTCAGTGTTTAGGACAGGCAATAAATGTCCAAGACTTTTATAGGATACTACTAATAAAAAGACAGGGCAGGATTTATGATGATAATGTTTTAACAATTAATAATTGAGAAGAGTAGTCTTCTAGACCTGCACAACCTGAAAGAGATTACCAGGATGTTTCTTGCTGGATGAAGTCATCATCATGATTCTGACTTCAGTGGTGATCTCTGCAGTATCAAATGTAACCGTGTATGGTTACAAATGGCTGTCTGAACATCACGACCACAATCATAAGTACTAGCTGTCTTCACAGCCTGTGTTACTCATTCCCATCTTTTTGTTTTGTCTTGTTTGAATGACTGCATCGTTGTAGCAGACTACTACATAGTCATTAAATGGTTGCTGCTATTTTGTGACTGTTACTTGCAAAAGACGGTACAGCTGGGTTTTGATGGAACCACAAAGGCATTGCAAGTTGGTTTTCAGAGTCAGTCGAGTCTACCCTTTCATTGACAGTGCAGGTGGAAAGGGGATTGCAGAGTGAAGGAGGAGAGGGGATCAATTCTATTCCTGTTTACATACTTTCAAGAAGACTGAATGGAAGATACAGTTCCAGACACTGGGCTCTCTCATTCAGCCTGCCTCATGGTGGTAAAAATCAACTGACATTAGTCAGTGAAGTTTCAGGGAAGAGAGGCTCCTTCTCAAAAATACCTACTAGTCTTTGCATGGATGGAAAAACAAACAAACAAACCAACCAGCCAACCCCAACCAAACCAACCAACCAAACACACAAAAAGAAACAAACACCCACAACAAAATACAACAACCAAGATTCAAAATCAGGCTGCTCATGAGCCTTATTTACAGGCAACTTTTGATGTAATTTCTTCACTTGTTTGTGCTGTAGAACCTTCTTAGATGCCTTTTTAAACTCATTTGTCCTGACACCAGTGAAATACTATCTAGGATGTGAGATTCCCAAGCAACTGGTACATCATATTGTTAGTTTTGTATTCTGTGAAATCTTCTCACTCCTTCCTTCTCACTACCCTTTAAAACTCTTAATACCTTTGATTTTGAAGTTTAGTTGCAACTTATGTTTTCTGAAGAATTTTTAGTCACCTGGAATTAATAATTGACATATGGGTTCTATTTTGTGTCCATCTTATTCAGTTGTACCTTACATAAGGTTTAGCTATTAGGGCTTCATCTTCTGCTTTTGTTCTTATCTTTAACATAACAGTTCCATTGTCATAATTATATGAATATTTTAGTATCTAATTGCATGTGCATTTTCATTAATTGACAAGACTTTCTGAAAGTGTTGCTGGAATTGTCCTCTTCATTCCATGGTATCCTCTGCAAATGTAACTTTGCTTGGAACCTCTTTGCAGTGCAGTAAAATCTTTAACAAAGGTGAAGTCATTTGCAGACCCATGACTTAAAGATATTTCTTTTTAACCTTTCAAATGAAATCGAATTTTCTCCTTCTCTTCACAAATCATCTGCTGCAATACTCCCACTTAAAAATCTTCACCTGTTTTTCAACAGTGTAAAAATGTATTAAAAAAAATCCATCTCTTTGTCTTTTAGCATCTGGTTAGTGCTCCAAGAAATTTTGTTAGTTACTTAGAAACACATACATATATACACACAAACCCACAAAATATAACTTGAAATCAACAAAATATTGCCCTGTGTGTTTATGGATCTCGTAAGATTTGAGCATTTAATGCGAAGCACAAATTCAGAATGTCATTAGCTCTTCCACTGTTCTAGTAACGTGACCTTAATATAAGTTTGCTCATGTTTGAATTAACAGCTGCTGCTTGACACTATAAGTGACAGAAGAGCCAGGTCCTAAGAGAGTGTGAATTGGCCTGACTACAGTGGAGCTACACAGATTTCACACAGTATTCAGCAAATTATCTTCAACATGAGGAATCATTTTAAATGTAAGCAGATTTAGGAATTGCTCTGCAGAAAGCCATCTCCTTTATTTATGGCAAAAATTCTGCATATCCCAGCTCTTTTATTCCCTCTGTGAATGCAACACATGAGTTATCTGCTGTTGGTGTGAGTGCTCACCAGTTAATCTTCAACTGCAGCCCTTTTCTAGAACATGTCACTGTCGCAATTTTGTTTTCCTCAGATGGCTTTCCTGTTATTATGCTCTCACATTTGGATTTGTATCTTAATTACATGTTAATATTTCTCTACAAGGAAGGGGGTGAATCAATCTCATGAATTAATAGCGAACAGAGTGATAATCCAGGAAGGATAATGCATTGATAGAAGTGCTCTCATGGGATGTATTTTACAAGACTGAAAACAACAGCTCATAAAGACCTGCATTTATTAGAAGTGATTGAAGGGACATGTAAGTTGAGGATGGGCAGAAATAATCAAAGAAAGTAACGTTTGTTATAAATGAAATAGGGTCACATTAATCTATGTGACTTAAAAAAAAAAAGCAAGCAATTAAGGCCATTAAAAACTACGTAACTTAATTAACAATATTTATGGATGTACCTTTTGCTATATAGAGAATCCTGATGATTTACCTTGGCATACACTAGAGGTGATGTAAAGGTTCACTGCTGTAGCAGACTACTTAAGAAGCCGCCTTCAAAATCAAAAAAATAGAATAAGTAGGACATAGGCAAAAATCAGCGTACCCATGGTTGAATTTTCCTTTCATTGGAATCATGTAGATAAACTTCCATTACATATAGATACGGAATAAATAATGCAAATAATCAAACTGGAAAAAAAAAATCTTTGCCTAAATACTGTTCTACTTTCATAGATTTTTTATTATTTTTGTTTTTACCTGTTGTTGAGAAAATCATGGAGGTTTTTGTTTCATTTTTCTTGACAGATCAAAACTTCTCAGAATTGTTTTTTTCCTTGTGTTTCCATAAAAGGCAAAGATTGTCCTAGAAGCTTTGGTAAATTAAAGAGGAACTGGCAGATGGTTTATGAATACGAGCAGTTTTGAAAAACAAGCTTCACTGCAAATTTACTTTCAAGCAACTGCTCCCAAGACCAATTAATCTTCTATGAGAAATAGGAAGATAATGCTTTCATCCTTTCTATTCCAAATATGGCTAATAAAAGAGAGAGATAGAAAAAGAGACTTAGAACCAAGCACTCTAAATAAAAAGCAATTCTCTTAGGTAAAAAATGATAATGTGTTTGTAAAGAAATCTGAAAACATCCCATAATCATTAGGAGCAAGGAAAAAAATAAAATGGGAACAAAATGTGTAATAGAAAACAGATAATACTATCATTATGGTTGTAAGTCTATTATTACATGTGCTTAGAATTGTCTCTGAAATGGAATAGATGAAGCAACATAAGGAATTTCCACTTGTGTGTTGTTGGGATCCAAATTCGTTTGGGATATCTGGTATATCAACATTGTCTCATCAAAAACTGTTATGTGAGAGTAGGCCTTGTTCTGTTTCTTAAGATCATTCCTTTTATTTAAATGGAATTTATCTCTGACTTTCATCTCCCCCTCCATTCAAATAGCAATCATTTTCCACATCTAAATAATCTAAAAGCATCCAAAGCACTGTGATTTTTAAAAAGGGACTTTCAGATTTTAGCTCGAAATACAGCAATCAAAGCTAGAATTTTCTTCGCTGCACTGGTACCATGTTTCTAGCTACTTATTGATACAGAAATATGAGCTTGCTATTGATACTCACAATATTTACATTAAAAAAAACCAAACAATAATGAGTGATAGTATCAAAGGCAAAAAAAAATAAATTACCTATTAGTTGTATTTGTACAACTTAGTACAACTTTACTTGTTGTATAGCTTGAGTTTATGGGAGGGGAATCAAAAGACCATCTGAAAACATTTTGTCTAAATCTCTCCAAGCTGCTGCTTAGTTCACCCCTTTCCATTATTTAAAATCTATATGGTTAAACTCCTAGCACATAAAAGAAATGTGAAATCAAACTTTATTTCTTTAAATTGAGATGCCATTTATGGTGGCTATGTGCTTTCATTCTTTTCATACTTTGAAATAGTTCCACAGTCCTTTCCAGACTGAAAGTGTCACATGTTTTCACTGAACAGCCATATAATAGGACTATTACAGGTTTTTTTTAAATTATTAAATCCTTCATGTACCTTAATAGCCTCCTCATTTTTTCCATTAAATAATGATGACAACTTTTAATACATCATTCTTCCACAGAATATTAAAAGAACAACAACAAATTCCCTTCACATAAAAATGAAAGATCCAAAGAAGCAGTCTGAAGAAAATACCCAAATTAAAAGGTTTCTTATGTGTGTTAACAATATAGCTGCTGGAAGGCTCACAAATGAGAAGTCTTTAAATGGACTATTTTGATTATTAGGTATTCATGTTCTTGTTACTGTTTTCAGGACAAAAATATTAGACATAGAATATTGCCCAGTATCCCAGGAGTTGACAAAAAATAATTCAATTTATTCTTCTAGTGTCATCCAGCAAGAAGAAATATATGCTGAAATAACAGAAATTAATACTAGAGGGAAAACAAAGCACTAAGTACTATGACAAACTGTAAACTTTAAATCAACACAATGTATGTTAATAGGAGTTAGGCTCCAAAGGCGTCTCACCTACTTGCTACTTCTTTCAAAACCCCAGCCAGAGGTCTGGTCTCTCATTTAAACTGGATATATATGCAGGAAACTTAAGAAGCCATCAGAGACATCATCATCACCAACTGTAGCTTAATTAGTGAGTTGCATAGAAAACTATGTTACATTTCCAAAGCCTTCAGTCCCAGAGTCCTTTTTTATTTTCATGATTTAGAGTTATTTTACATCTCTTTTGGTGACCAACTTCATTATATCCCTTGAGTGGTATTTGGGCTCAAGACTATACAGCTAGAAAAAGTAAGTTTGAATTAAGCATATTTTAGAAGTAATTTTAATGCTTCCAGCAAAGAGTTCTTCTGTCTTTTGGAAAGTGTTTTCTGCTCATGCTCAATGCTCATGCTCAATCTATCCTTATATTATCTAAGACTGTTGCTTATAGTACTCACTATCCTTCTTAACTGAAGATTTCTTAATTGTTGAAAAATGTTACTATCTACCATAAGATTCCACTTAATGCAGTGGTCACTAATGACACACGTTTTACATGAATACTATTTGGGGGAAAGATCATGCAGGTTTGCATTTTGTAAGGTTCTTGTGATAGATTCTGCTTGTAGTTTTAATATTTTATGCACCCTCTTGATTCACAGAACTTTAAGTAGAATTTAAAAAAGGGGACAATCCATGTACCTTTTCCTTTCTTGTACCTAGGGGTTTAGAAGAAAAATCCTGTAGGAGCTGGAAGTGTATTAGGGAAAAAAAGAAAACACTGACACAAAGCTCTGATTCCTGGCATGCATCCATATTCACAACACGTGAAATTGGACTTCGAAGTACTGTTTCTGACAGAAGCCAGGTTACATCCAAATGAGAAAACCAACCGAAATCATGTAAAGAGAATCAGTCCCAAACACGAAGGTGGTCTGCTGTCTCTGGACTGCAGAGACTATGAGCAGGAAAGGCCCCGTTCTCCACACTGAGGAGGATGAATCCACCAGAGGGCAATGCTGCCGCTGAGAAGCAGCTGATTCCTAAAAATACAAAACTTCACCCCATCAAAACACTTAAGAGAAATTCTATGAGTAACCAGAGAGAGAGAAACACTGATCCAGCAGTAAGTTTTTGACTGATTTTTGAATGGGGCATATGGAACTGCTGGACAGAACCTTGCCTAGAATAACAGGATAAAGCTGTGATACAGAGTGGAAATTGGAGAGAAGGAAGCAAGTCTTATCCATAAGATTTTACCTTTGTTGACAACAATGATGAATACATTTGAAAGAAGAAGTCTAATTCAAATACTGGCAGCATACCATCACTGAAGACATCAGTGGGATTTGAAGCTTTTCATCTCGCCCAGCTTCGATTGCTTCACTCTGCTTCCTGTCCAAAAAAGTCATTACAGCCTGCCAGAGCAGCTACAAATTAGTTGATAGTCTTAATACGGATTTTATTTAGAGACATAAATAGAGTAATAAAACTTTGCAGCTCCAAGCTGGCACTCTTTTTGGCAGCTGTGAACAGACCTGATAAATACAGAAAGTAACCCACCTTCATAAATACAGAAATTATACAAGCTTGCAGGAATTGTGGCAGAAGATGAAGCATGTGAGATTCTCTTCACCAGCTACAGCAGCATGAGAAATCTTTCATTGAAAAAACAGGAAATTTGGAACAGAGTCAGTGCTTCTTATTTAACTTCTCCACACTTCCAGGAGAGTAGCTCTGAAAGGCTGGAGTTAAATCCCAAACTGACAGGCTGACTCTGCTTTGTCAGTGGAACAGCATTGAGTTTGGTGGTTCTCAATCAGGTGTGAAAGCACTAATGGCAGTTTTCACTGCAGCTCAGCTTCTCAGACTTTAAAAACCTTTCAGTTCTCTCCTCTTATAAAGAAGAAATATTTAATTATTGTATTTATTTAATTATTTATGTAAATGGAGAAATGTCTGGTTAGCAATGATGATTTCAAAACAGAGCTAAGCAAAGATTTTGTTTTATTCTCTAATTTAGAGTACATTAGTGCCACAAGCATTTTAACTTTCAGGTTACTGTGGACGTTCCCACATATGAAGGTGGACCTTTCTATCTTTCTTTTGATTTAATAGGGCAGGAAAGAACTGAAATTTTAAAAGGCTTACAGGCTTATTTCAAAATTTTCTATTTAGAACTAATCAGAAAATCTTTAAATTAGTCTCTTTCACAAACATGCTTTCTGAGGTACAACAGAATGGCACTGGAAGCCAGCCAGCTGAAGGAGAGCATGGTCTTTTAATGTTTATACTCAAGATTTAATAAGTGCAGGGATATGTGTTAAGAGTAATGAATTGTGACATTCCCAATTCTTGCATCCCTGCCACTGTTCAGGGATTAGTCCTGCAAGAAACTGAATCAAGCTGGATTCTCTTCACATCCTTTTCACATTAGTCTGTTCTTTTTTGGGATAGGCAACAATGGGCACCAATAAGTTGCTTTGGTCTTGGAGTGTACACTTTTACAAATCTGAATCCAAAAGGTTGTACAATTCAAGAATTCCATCTGGTTAGGCTGATACTTCTTATAGCAGACTTAACATCTTAGTTTGGGCTGGCAAATCATATCCTATTTAACAACAAAAACAACCAAAACCCACCCACTCACACCTTCTTTACAGATGCTTGTTTTCCAGTGGCCTAAAAACCTATTTAATTTTACTGAATGTTCAATCTGATGGAAACCTCACTGGAAAATGCAGGGAAACTCAATGAAAAACTAAACTTGAAAGTGTAGAGTAGCTACACACAGAAGTTTAGTGGAGAGGAAAAAGGAGTTATCTGGCAAGAACTGGACATGAACGAACTGATACTTTTATGGAATTTAAAAGGACAAAACAGGACAATGTTAATCCTTGTACAACATGTAGTGAAAATGAAATCAGCCTCCTGGCTTTAAGGTTTTTAACTCATTATTGTAATGATTCTCTGGCTCTGTTTTCATCAACACTTTCTCACTTGCAGCTGAGCATGTGTAGATAAATAAATCACAAGTTTCCACAAAGTACTTAAGCTTTCAAGTTTCCAGGTATGAAACACCCTTCATTTTGTAAAATTAAAACAATTATTTAGTTACTGCATTGTACATTACAAAATACAAAAGCCTAACACAAAGTCTTAGCCTCAGTTCATTAGAGCTCTTCAGAGCATAACCAATTATAGATGTTCAGGGGCTTGATGGTTGGATGCAAAGCTGTGCAATTAATGAAACTAATACCTGAACTCTGTATGGTGCAGAAAGATATGGTTAATTTACAGTTCTGGTTCCACTTGTTTCCTCTTCTCTTTCATTTAATGTATGTATTAAGTGAATTTTTCCATATTTATAGATCTCTCTGGCTAAATCATTCATCTTTCATTCATTAATTTTGTCCTTCTGTCTACCTATTTCAACATAGTGTGAAATTTTAGAAATTAATCGAGGTTCTCTGAAAATGTTATGTTACCTGCTATCACCTACTGTAGAAGTGTACTAAGATTACCCTCTGTAAGCCTTCTATATGTTTAAACCTTTTACAACGTCCCTGTCCTGGCCATGTTTGAAGAATCCAAGCCTATTGAACGGAGCAGAGAGGTCAGGATCCAGTGCAACTTTTGTAAAAGTTACAAACATGGGACACTGACCGTAATATTAACGTTGGGTTAACATTAACAGCTCAGTATATAGGTGCTCATTTCTTGCCTCATTCTCCCTTTGTTTTACAGGGACATGCAGTGACTTTGTATTCTTGCAAACCAGGGCTGAAGTATATCAGACTAGGCACCCACAAAAAAATCAAGAAGTGATTCTGAAATGTAGATCAGTGCAATTATTAAAAAAGAATGTGGTCAGCAACAGTCATTTGTGGTTTAAAATACCTAAGTATCTTTCTGTGGATGATAAATATACTCTTAGGGTTAAGGGGTTGAAGCTGTTATTTGTTTTACATACTATATCACTGCAGCAGCATCCAATAGGTGTGTTTTTATCAAATAAAGGGTCACATACACTCATACAGTTACACTGATTTTGTTTCTACCTATATCTGCATTACCCTGCCATCTGCTCTATAAAACAACTGATGCTCATCTGACGTACATAAAGTATAAAGATGTATGAAGTGTAATAGATTGCTATTCTAAAACCAGACCCAGCTAACACCCAAAGCAAATACACATACACACATGAATTTATTGATTTTCAATGTGAATTTAATACCACAATTGGGCAAGTGATCAATAATCTCCTATTTTACTGAGATAAGGAAAAAAAGGAAAAAGGCTACTTATATGGTGTTATTCTGAACAGACAGGGAACTTCTGATCTAAATAGCTGTCATCAGATACTTGTCACGTAATAAAAACTATGAATATTTTGATACCAAAATCAAAACTGCAATTATAGTTTTAACTATGACTCATTGCCGATTTAGATTGTTGTGATTAAGTATGTTTCCTTATGCATACAAATTATATATTCAGTTGGCAGATTGTGTGAGAATTAGGACATCATAGCTAGGCATTATTGTTGCTAAGTGCTTGGACTTTGGGAGTGATGTTTCTGGCAAACATTATGATTGCTTCCTGAAATCTTTCATTATTTCTGAAACAAATTTGGAGGTTTGGAAGTCTTTATTTTAAAAATGTATAGTTAATGTCTGTATATCCCCATCTACTTGTAAATATTTATATTTAAAAAAAACAACAAACAACTAATCTTAGTAATCACAGTGAATTATTTCCCTGGGCAAAAAGTTCCATGCAAGTCATTGAATGAATGAAAACAAGTTTTGTGGAGGAAATAAATTGAGAATAAGTGGCTTTACAACTATAATCAAACCACTACTACCCATTATACTCAAAGGAAACACAATTTAAACAAACACTGCAAAGCAATGCAAATATAGCAACTTACATAAACAAATCCATAGAAGGAGACTGTAATTATGAGACTGAATGAAAACAACTCATGTTATAAAGAAAGGTTGCTGCTACACCATTGACCATTACCTATATTGAAACGAAGAGAGGCTAAGTTACAGAGATATTCAGTAGCATTACTCCTATTTAGGCACCAACCTACCATTGAAAAGAATAAGATTTTAGGCACCTGTAAGGTTTTAGATACCTTAAAAATCTTCCTGGTCCTCCCAGAAAGTTGTTGGTGAAATACAGTTGTTTTTTTCCTTGGAGTTCCTGCTTTTTTTATTTTTTATGTAACAGAAAAAAGAAAGAAACAACCTCCACAGCAATAGTTCAGAAAGACATGCTCTAGAGAGGGTGTGTACCAGGGCAGTGGTGTCTTTAGGATTTCCCGGTCAAGTCATTAGACTGTCTTATCCCAGGCATACCTCTAAAATTCTTCCTGTTTGTGCCCATTTAGCAATGGTGTCCACCACCTGGAAGAGTGACCATAAAATCACAGAAGAGCCTAGGATTATGCCTCATCCTGATGTGTTTAGCACAAACTGCTAAGATATCAGTCAGAGGTTGCAGAGAAGGATCCATGAGGTAGCTGGATAAAGCTGGGGGCTTAACAGCAACTAGAAGGTAAGTACTTAGGCAGAGAGAAACCGAGGGCTGCTTGCAGGGCTACAAAGATGTCCTGCAAGAGTAAAGGGCAGAAGGCATACCTCCCTGACCTCCGACAACTCCCCTTAAAGCCAAAGCCCAAAAATCAATGGCGCTTTCCAGCAGTAAATCAACTCAAGTAAACAGCTTTACTCTATACCACAGTCCTCTGACACAAGCAATAACCTAGATGGGCTTAGCTAGAGAGACAATTTTTGTTCAGACTCTATGAGAAGAAATGGTTTTCATCCTCACCTGTAACAAGGAAGGCTCAATTATTGCCTTCTTTGAGCTACTTTCTGCAAGAGCTATGATTCTCAAGTACTCATCCATACAAACATGCAGTCTAATCTCTGTTTGTCACTGTTATTTTTAATACGTAAGCCAATTATAGTTAGCTTTAAATAGAGGAGCTTAATGAGAAAATGTATCCCATAATTAAAAGGGAAAAGAATCAAGAACTTCCTGCCAACATTAACTCCAATGATTTTACAGAATGTTGCCTATTCCTTCTATATTTAAATTTTTGTGGGGTTTTTAACTCCTTACTCAAAACAAAACAAAACCAAACCAACCCCAAAATGTTAAGGTATTTACTGAGGATTTCTTGAGATTAAGTTTTCCATGTAGAAACTTTTGCAACTTCTCCCATTGCTAATTTAAGCTTTTACATATTCCTCTCAAAAAATCCATCTTGTAACAAGGCAAAATATATTTCCACACTTGCAAGTGCCCAATTCACTTTCTAAATACTAAAGTTAAAGTATAGCAGACCATCTTAAATTCACTGATTGTCCATTTATTAAGATTAATGGAGAAAATTGTTTCTTCTTTTGTTATTTAAGATCTATTTCACACACTTCTCTGTTCCAGACACAAAACTGTAATTATCTCAAGACTCCCATTTCATATTAATATAGCCCTGTCAGCAAGCCAGAATGTTTAGTATGCACTGCTTCTCTGTAGACATATTAATGAAGAATTGCCTGCCATTGCAAGACATATTAAATTCCAGCATTTCTCTATGGTAAAATACCATGTCAAAAAGGTTTCAGGGTAGTGATTTTTATTCTCCATGTCATCTAGCCAAACTCTCTGCATTTGGAGACCAATGCAAAACTGTCATTCACAATAATTTCTGTAGACGTTCAAAATTTCTCACTACATTTTCAGTTGAACTACTTCTTGATTGTTTTTAGAAAAAAAAATAGAATTTGCTAAAAAAGCAAATTTCAAGTCTCCTTCTAAAAGTAGATTTTAAAAACAGATTTTAGAGTTAAAAATATATATCATCTCATATAAATAATGAAAGGCTAAGACATGAAATGAAGATGTAACTGAAACTTGATGTCATTCTATTTTAGAAGTACTGAAATACACCCAGTCAATGCTTCAGTAAAAAGCAGCCACTAGACTTCCTGGGGGACAGGAAAGTAGAGCAGCTCCAACACAAGCAAGATCTACTCAATACCCTACATGAGAAGGCTGAAGTTCAAGACCTTGGCTTTACTGAGGCAGAAGGAGAAATTTACCCCAAACCTTAGATGAGTCCTACATTCAGAGCTCACAAGCAAGTATTGAGTGAATGTTGTAATCTGATTATTATTTACTTAATAGTTACAAAAACTTTTGTAACCTGTAGGCTTTTGTAAACCTAATGATTTAATGAAAAAACAAACCATTTAACTGACTCTATTGTTCCTAGATTTAGAGTCATGAACTCTTACATATGGTGCTACAGGTTGTTTCAGTAGACTTAATGGTTAGAATTAATTTTATTTTAAACAAAGGCTGAGATGGAAGACAGAAAATGTGGGAGAGTAAAAGACAAACATTGACTGTTTAAGAAAGCAATCTGGTTTTTTAATGGAAGAATTCAAGCATGATTTCTCCAGTTCAGATAACCATCACTTCTAGCACCTTTAAAAGCCTTCAGTGTATGCTTCATGATTACAAGTTCCCTTGTAGTCAGAAAAGCCATTCATACTCATGTCAAAAAAAGAGTCTTTATTTCAAACAAATATTTCCCAGTCAAGATAAACCAACCAAGCAACCTTTCCCCCCCCAAAAAACAAACAAAAAAACAAATCCTGAAGCAAAACAAAATCAATTTACCAAGTTATATAAACACAATTTTAGATTTGTTTTTATATGACACTCATTAAAAATAGATCATTTTTGACTCATATGCCAACATTATAAAAGAGAATTACTCAATTATGTAGAATATGAATTAAAGCTAATAAGATTCAATTACAGAAAACATGTTTATAGCATTTGCTTGAGCTTGCTACCACACAAGCTGTGCTGCTACTTAACTATTTGGAAAAGTATAACATGAAGACAGACACTTTAACAGAAACTGTCCTCTTATGGTCTCAATTTTGTGTGTTCCACTGAACTGAATGAATTGGAGGTCACAGTTTTGAGTAGAGATAGACAAGAAAAATATGTCATTTTAATGTTTCAAAATATCATGTGCTTAATGCCTAGAATACTTTTCTCCTTTACACATACACATCATCCCCTCCTAATTGTTCAGTGCTGCTGTAAAACCCTTTTGCTAGTTTGTTTGTTGCTTTTTGTTTTTTTTGTGTGTGTGTGGTTCTTGCATGTCTGTGTGTGTGTGTGTGTGTTTTTTAAAATTTTAGGTTTAAACTTGTGTTGGCTACAGTTTTTTCAAAAAATAATTGGAAATATTTTTTCCAAAATTTCTTCAGTCATTTTCATGTCACAATGAGTGGGGAACTATATGTAAGTTAAACTTCAGTCCATGACTTCTCAGAACGGGAAGCCTTGGGCAAAGGCTGAATCAGAGAAATAAGAACAGATTTTCAGTAGATTTATGCTATGCCATCTGTCCTTTAAGATTTTCTAGATGTTTTCCAGTCTCCTGAGAGGATACCAGTAAGATGGATACCAGAGTATAGACAAAGAAGCTCTCCTTGTCTCCATCTCTCTCTTGGAGAGATAATTCCCAGGTCTGTTGTTCTGACCCATCTTCTGATTTCAATGTGCTACCACAAACTGTTCAAAACGGAGTTTGATCAGAAAAAAATGTGATTAGGTATGGTACAGTTTTTGCAAGTAGTCTGCACGTGCTTAAAATGAGGGCATTCGTTTCATCTGTTTTCAAATTTTTCTAAGAGAATTTATTTGTACGTAGTCTGAGGACCCTGCTTGGATTAACTAATAGCAATTACACAATGTGAAAAAAAATTCTCCAAATATATACATGGAGGGGACATTTTTTAATTTTTTAACATCCTGGTCGATTACTGTAATTATACATTCAGATGGTCAACGTCACCTAAATGATAGAGCTTCATTCAGAGGAATAACGAACCAGTAATTATATCAAAGCTATATTTAGTTCCAGCCCATGTGCTGTTACCATATGAAAATTCTGTCTATTTTCTGTGATTCCTTAAATCATGCTTTTCTCCATATTATATAAGATGTGAACTGCCTTTTACAAAGGCAAAACAAACTGAAGAACTCACTGTTTTCTTCAGCAAATGAAGAATTCCAGACACTTCTTGCAAAAAGTTGCATATCTGCAGCCCTTCTTGCCAGTGTCTTGCCTATTTCCTCAAAGGACCAAAATCAAGAAAAAAAACAATCCAGATTCCTGAAATACCCTGAGCACCATATTATAGCAGAGAAAAAGTAAAATACATAAAAAAGTAGGTTGGGCAGTTGAGGTAGTATTATTATAGCATTAGACTTACCAGTTTCGGGCTGTGTCAGTATTAGTTTTAAAAATGCCATGGCATGTACAAACTATTTATTTAGTTTCAATCTGTCTGAATCAGCTGCTCAGTCTTTCTTTCACTAAGTTTTTGATTGACTTGGTTATTCTGTGTGATATTTAGAAGAGGATAATTTACTGACTGCTCAGAATCTAATATTTTGTCTCCGGGTAAAGTTGCAGGGTATCAGACTATGGTTTTAAACAGGGTAGAAAAAGGCAGTATGGATAATTGTGTTTCTGCTGAGATGTTTGCCAACGCTGTTGTACTGTTTTTTCAATACATACACATTTTACTAACTACATTATAGTGAAGATGTACATACTAATGAAATCACGTTAACTATGGAGGAAAGCAATTACCTGTAAAATTGTCATATTTTGTCCTGCTTTTTTCACCAGCTTGTTTTTTATAGTAATAAAAATATTGAAGAGAAGATAAAGTACAATCACAGGAGAATCACCATCATGACCTTTTTTTTTTGTCAATAGCTACATATTTTATTTTTTTTTTTCTGTGTGATCTCTATAATCTCACCTCCTATAAAATGATGGAGTCTGATACAAGTATCATACAGTTTCATTTTCCAGCAGTGGATGCTGTCTGACTGTTAATGTGTTAGTATATAAGTAACTCTGTGAAAATCTGTGTAACCCATTTCCCCAATCAGCAGAAGCTAGTTCATTACTTGACTTGTATTCAGAACTCACCTTAAATCTACACAAAACATTTTTTTTTAAATCAGTAAAATAATTACCTGATTATAACGTTATAACAAGACATAATATGTTGTAACATCAACATATAAATGTTGATTTACATTTCTGTACAGTGACAGAATAATGAATACCGATCAGATTTTGATTTTTCTGTTGTTTAGGATAGAATAGAATAGAACAGGGAAAAATGAAAAAAGGAGAAAGGAGGGGAGGGGAGGGGAGGGGAGGGGAGGGGAGGGGAGGGAGAGGAGTAGAGTGGATGAGCTGGGAGGGGCCAAGAACACGCATGTAGGGAGAAGGTCTGGCCAGCAAGGCTCTCGTGC